>CM055830.1:36670661-36714486 GCA_029582265.1 Zoroaster sp. YZ-2022
CTCGAACAACTAAAAAAAACGAACAATATCAAGAGGTGTTTGGGCACCAACCCAAACACCTAAAAAGGTTTAAACGTCCATTGCATGACATGGCATAGGCCTATATAATGTAAATATATACATGTGTATTGCAATGAATGAACGGCTTATTTTTTCATCTCGATTATTACGGTAGTTTCTCCCCAAAACCCAAATTTCCGATTGTTGTCAAAATATTTATATATATATATATATATATATATATATGTATATATATATATATATATATATATATATATATATATATATATATATATATATATATATATATATATATATATATATATATATATATATATATATATATATATATATATATGAAGTCATAATTTTATGACTTAAACTGAGTAATTTTTTAAAGTCATAATTATGACTTAGTACTAAGTCATAATTATGAGATATTAAGTCTTAATTATGACTCATGCTATGTCATAATTATGACATAATCCAATACTTGTTTTTTGTTACGATGTCCCTTTAAAGCTTCCGTACGAAACACACTGAATATACATCTGGATGTGTAATTTATGTTGCTCAGATTGTTCCCACAAGTCTCTAACTTTCCTGTCGTCCTCCTTGATCTCGGTCGGCTGTCACCTTGGTAGGTAGGCTGCAACAGAAAAACAAGGCAAAGGAGGATTAATCTCGGTCCTTTGTAAATACAATATCTCAATGCTACTTTGCTGCATGTGCACAGGCCACAGGGGGTCATGCGCAAAATGAATATTGTGCTGAGAAAAAAAAATATGGCAGATTCCATCCACTCTCCAAAACTCGTTGTCGAAAAATGTTCGTTTTAAAGTGGGATTGTGAATGTGAATTCCCCCAACTTCTTGCATAATACGACTTATGAGGGCCTTTCGAATACAAGGCTATTCTTCTGGAAGCTTGAGACTAAGAGTGCATTTTCAGCCTGTTAATGCTAAACAGCACGACCGGCTATGGGTGAATGTTAAAATTGCTATGCTATATCTATACATCAACTTGCTGTTTCAATGAATACAAATGTTACCCCAACATTCCCAACAAACTACTAATAATTGTACATTTTCACTTGACTTTTTTGACCCAGTCCAGGGGGTGGGGATTTGGTCAATCCTATTAAAGGGATCCATTTTCTAAATTTACATTACTCAACTCCAACAGTTGTAACGCTATTTACGCTATAGCCTAGGAAAATAAGTGAATTACGTTAATTTGCATTGGGCCAGGAAGAGTAACGTTAACTGTTATTAGTTATTCTTTTTCACTGTGATTTTTGCCCTACCTCTTCAAGTTCAACAAATTCCGCTGGAATTTGTACTTCTAATGTGCTGTCGTCATCCGTTACTTCGTCATCTGATTCTGAGCCACTGTCTGCCAAAATCTCAGCCAAAATGCCATCATTTATGTCCGTTTCCATCATGATTGCAACTAAATTAAACTGACCGTTGTGGAAGCGAGTGGACGCTAGCACCGGGAACCGCAAAGTGACGCACTTTTCTTTTCATAAACTTTTATGCACTTCATTTCTGTCAATAGAGGGCGCCAACCCCAAAAACCACTCAAGCATTTTCAGGTGGTGAATTAAGTAGCCCTGGTCGTCAATGGCATGCCGATTCCCGGCACCTTTTAGAGCCCACGGGAAGGAAGCGTATCACAACAAAGGCTCTTTTTAGAGCCCGTGGGATAGAAAGGGTTAAGCGGGTGTGTATGCTAGTTGTCAAACGTTTGGAGCTCATCGCTAAAAGAAAATATTTGAGGACCAAAACTATATGCATTTTTGTGCAAAAAATAAATAAATAAATACAAATAATAATGTTTGGGGACTATCGAAATATCTACCCATAAAGTTATTAATAATTTTGATAAATTATTCAACTCTTGGAATAATAGGGGTATGTATACTTAAATTTAGAAATTAATTTCTTTTATATATCTACTCTAATTATTAGTTAAAAGGTTCATTTTAAACGTATGTGAGGACCAAAAACCCTATGCATTGTGGACAAAAACAAATCAAACGTTTGGGGACCATCGAAATATTTATTTAAAAAAATGATTAATAATTATGATAAAGAATTCAACCCTTGGAATCTCTTTCAGGGGAATGTACACTTTAATTTAAAAATCTATTTCGTTTATATATGAAACCTAATTAGTAGTTAAAAAGTGATCAGTTCATCTCAAACGTTTTAGACTTTAATCTGTAAATTACTAACGTTTATATATAATAATGATAATAAATGATAATAATGTATTGTTCTTATATAGCGCGCTACATACAAATCTCAGCGCGCTGTACAAAAGAATATAATAAACGTACAATATGTCGAGATATAAAACAAAATAGAAATAATTGGGTATTAAAACGAATAAAAATAAAGAAAAACAACTAGTAAAAATGGAAAAAGAAGTAAGATTAAAATTGCAGAGTAAAATATTAGCCGAAGTGCAAACAAAAGAGGTGCGTTTTAAGAGAAGACTTTTAAAACATCAAGGGAAGGTGCAGAGCGGATGTGGTTAGGAAGAGATTTCCACAACCGGGGTGCACATAATAGAGAAAGCTCGTGCGCCGTAGGATTCAAGGTGATAGCGTGGTTCCACGAATAGGGTCTCGTTCGAAGAACGAGTCTTTTTCGCTGAACTACGGAGAATTAAGAGATCGTTGAGATAGACTGGTGACTGCGCATGTAGGACTTTATAGGTGATAGTGAGGATTTTAAACTTGATGTGTTGAGTGACAGGTAGCCAATGCAGAGAGTGAAGTACAGGGATTATGTGCTCATACTTTTAGTGCGGGTTACGAGACGTGCGGCGGAGTTCTGAATAGATTGGAGTTTGTTAATAAGGTTGTTAGGAAGATTGCAGAGAAGACTGTTACAATAGTCAAGTCGTGAGGTTATAAAAGCATGAATTAGGCGTTCTGTAAGTGACTGATCTAAAATACTACGAATTTTGCCAATACGATAAAGGCCACAAACGATGATGACTTGCAAATGTGACACACATGATCAGATAAAGACACGAACGAATCGACATAAAAACCCAAGTTACGAACAGTAGAACACGGTTGAATATTAAAATCACCAACATTAATACCTGACAGTGGCGAAGTTGCCCTGAATTTTGAATGGAAATGAATAATTTCTGTGTTATTATCAATCAATACAAGCTTGTTATGTACCATCCAGCCACGAATTTCATTAATACAGTCCTCCAGACGAGATTTATCAGTGTTGGCCGTAGCCTGTGAACACGAGATATATAACTGCGTATCATCTGCATATAACATTAGGTCAAGTCCGTGTTTCATTATGATCTCCTCCAGTGGCGCAGAATACAGTGTAAAAAGAATTAGCCCTAACACGCTGTCTTGATCTCCCATAGACGTTAAAGATAAATCGGAGTTTCGGCGATGGGGTATGCCTCCCCTCCCGCGCAGCTATCTGCGAACCCGCGCCAGCGAGTTAGTAAAAAATCAAAAAAGGCAATGGAAATCAACAACAATAATCATTCTACGGCTTCAAATCGTTCAATTCGTGGCCGCTCCAACATCATTTCCAACCTTCACCGAGTAAGCTTCGGAAGCATCAACGTCAGAACATGTCAACACAATAAACTACAACAAATTGTGCAGGCGAGCGAGCGCTACAAGCATCAACTGTGCTTTGTGTCTGAAACACACATGCCCACCACCACCGAAGTGGAACTACTTGAGGACTTCCCAGAATTCTCAGGCTGGAAATGTGTATACTCTGGACTGAAACGTAAAGCAGCAGCAGGAGAAGGGCTTGTGATGAGCCCTGAGGTAACACTATTGGACTATGAGTGCATAGCCCGCGGCCGGATATTGAAAGTACAACTCAAGCTCCTTGGAATCAAATTTGTTGTGCTTTCAATTTATGCGCCCCAAGATACCATCAAAGAGGGTGCTGCCGCCAAAGAAAAATTCTATGGGGCTGTCAAACGAGCCATTTCAGACGCCAGGAAATCACACAGTGGCTATAGAATGCTAGTCACTGGCGACTTCAATGCCACAATTGGCCCTCAAACGGCCGAAACCCGCTTTGTTGGACCTAATCGCGACACCTTCCAAACCACCGATAACGGAGAACGCCTTAGTGATCTGGCCAACGCTGAAGGTCTGTACTTGTGCAACACCAAATTCCAGGCGCGCCGATGCCACACGACGACCTGGATAAGTGCAGACAAGCGTACTGAGAAGCGGCTGGACTACTTCGTATGTGATGAATGGCTATGGAAGTGTGCAGTCCAATGCCGATCATATACGGCGAAGGTCTCGTCTGTGTACGAAAGTGATCATAAGTTATTAAAGCTAGACCTACGCCTACCGTCAAAAACCCAGCGCAGAAAGTTCTTCCAGAAGAGACCACCGAAACCACCGAAACCACGAGTCTCTGCGCTGCGTGACGACGAAGAGGTCCGCAAAGAGTACACTGATGCCCTCGAAAAGGCACTACCATCACCCGCTCTGCACCCAAACTGCACAACTGAAGAGGCCGAGCGCATCATCACCGAGGGTATTCAAGAGGCCCTAAAAACATCATGCCCACATGGCTCCGCCGCCAAGGATCCTGAGTGGTACAAACCAGAATTCACGAAGGTTGTGGATGAGCTCTTAGTGGAACGAGACCCTGAGAAACGCCACAAGATCGCAGTGCGCCTACGGAAGCTTCGTGCGAAGCTTAAAACCGACTTTTATAAGAAACGCGCCGATCAATTGGAATCGGCCGCCGAAAAGCGCCAACTGGAGGAGCTCTACCGCATCACCCGTGAGGTCCGCCTACTGAAACCCAAGAGTGCCAATCTCTGCCCACTCGAGCGCCTACGTGAACACTTCAAAAAACATTTATCCTGTCCCGAAATGCCCATGCAACCCGAGATCGAAAACCCAACGAAATTTCCCCATATTTTTGATCACCAAGGCGATAAAATCGATATTAATGACTCCTGTCCGACAATCGAGGAGGTCCGGGCCGGCATAATGTGCCTGAAAAATGGAAAGGCGATGGGCACTGATGGGCTCTTGGCAGAGTTCTTGAAGTACAACAACTCAGAGCTTCTATTGAAGTGGGTGCACAAGTTAATTGAGAATATTTGGGAAGGTGGAGAAGTCCCGAACTCCTGGAGGATCAGCCGAATCGTGTGCCTATGGAAGAACAAAGGCAAACAAAGCGACCCTACAAAGTATCGAGGCCTCAGCGTCAACGCACTACTCAACAAGCTTATCATGACGATCGGGCTCGACAGAATACGAAGGAAATATGAAGCGATCTTGATGAACACGCAATATGGATTCAAATCCGGAGTAGGTACGATTGACGGGGTGTACGTGTGTGTACTAGGTTGCTGGATACGGCAAAAATCCCAGTAGTAGCATGCTTTGTCGACCTTCGGGCGGCATTTGACCGAATTTGCCGTATCCTGCTTTTTGCCATCCTGCGGATACGGCTGGGCCAAAACAAGATCATTGACATGATGGAGCGAATCTACAACAAAACAGGTGGCTACATCTCGGGCACCAAGCCTACGGATACCTTTGACATGAAGTCAGGTGTCCGTCAAGGCGCCGTCGAATCACCACCGGCTTTTAATATCTTGATGGACACCATAATTCGAACGGCTATAGGTGAGCTACAAGAAGAGGTCGACTTTGGGATCAAGATTGAGTACAGGATAAGCCAAGAGTCAAGCACACGTGCTATGCGAATGGAAGCACCGACGAACGGATCGACGGCAGTGCGTGTCATTTTGTACGCAGATGATCTGGTTATATTCTGCACGTCGGCCGTATTCCTCCAAAGAGTAGTCATCAAGTTTGAAGAGACGTTCCAAAGATTCGGCATGTTTGTGGCACGGGATAAGACCATGACGATGTGTTTCGGGGAGACTGAGGACTCGGATAAAGAGTCAATAATAGCACTGGGGGATGAGAAAGTCCAAAATGTGCAATCATTCAAATATTTGGGTCATTTGATAACTAGCGACCCTAAAATCGACACTATTGGGCACAAAATTGGAAGCGCTTGGGAGAGCTGGTCTCGACTGAAACATATATTCCTGGATAAGGAAATACCACTTTTTATCCGGGTCAGAATTCTCGAGGCGACGGTCCGCTCCAGACTCACCTATGCACTACAGGCCCGCCTCCTGACCGCGAAAGAGAACACCCGGATCAATTCTATATGGGTCGGCTTTCTCAGAAAGATGCTCAAAGGCGGCTACGTCCGTCGAAACGCGCCTGCCAAGATGACGAAGGATGCTGATGACACAGAGTGGGATTGGTCCTTCAAGTACAGCAACAGCAAAGTACTTGAAATCGCGCGCACACCCAAGCATTGCATCGTTCTGCGAAAAACAACACTACAAGTTCATAGCGCACACCACCCGCCGCCAAAATAATGAGCTCCAAAAGATCCTTTGCTTTGCGAACCCTCGGAAAGGACAACAAGCGCACTGGACGCGTCTTGGCAAGAACGCCTAGATTGAACCTATGCAGCTTAGAAGAATTATGTTTAACAGAAATGATTTCAACAAATGGCTGGACGTAAAATATGGCCATGGATCTCCAAGTACGTAAGACGTACACGTTGAGAAACCCTAACGACGACGACGACGACCTGGGGAACGCCACAAGACAGTATCGCTGGCTCAGAGACAATATCACGAATTGCAACACGTTGAGTACGGCCTTCCAAGTACGATTTAAACCATTCTAAACAACACCTCCGATACCATAACGCGTTTTTAACCTTTGAATAAGTATAGAATGATCGATGGTATCGAAAGCGGCCGACAGATCAAGCAGTACTAAAACGACTTCACGATGGTTATCGAGCGCAATCATGACGTCATTGTGCTCACGAATCAAAGCAGTTTCTGTGCTGTCACCCTTGAGATAAGCAGATTGAAATTTAGAGTACAACGAAAATTTAGATAAATGAAAATTCAACTGTGCGACAACAACTTTTTTCTAAAACTTTCGATAAAAACGGAAGGTTTGAAACTGGCCGATAATTATTAATTAAATTAGTGTCAAATCCAGGCTTTTTTTTAGAAGAGGACGAACGATAGCCTTCTTGAAGCGCTCGGGGACGACACCCGATGACAAAGACTGAACTCGAACAAAGACTCGAACAATAAAAGGTAAAACATCAGGTAAAAATTACTTCAACAAATGTGTGGGAAGCGGGTCGAGTGGACCTGATTTTGACTTCATAGAAGAATTAATACAATAAATATGCGATTCAGAAACGGGATTAAAACTATCGAAATGAAAAATACAGGCGACGTCAGTAAAAGTGGAATCATTGGAAATATCGAGGCGATCACGAAGCTTAAAAATTGTATCAATAAAAAAGTCACAGAATGATTGCGCTAAAACCATGGGATCATTGTGATCAGGCAATGCGGATGCTCGTGATTTTCTACCACCGATTAAATCGTCAATCACAGAGAAAAGTTTATTCTGGTCCGCACCGTCAATTTTGTCTTTGTGATACTCCGTTTTCGTTTTGGTCGTGAGCTGGTGGTATTCCGCACCACTAGTGGCTGGTTTACCATCCTACGCTCGAGTCTACGTAATTCCTGTTTGGCGGTGTGGAGTTCGTCACTGTACCATGGGGCACGAGGTTTGTCCGTGACGAGCTTAGTTTTCTCCGGGGCGACAATGTTGAGCACATTCTGCATGGTCTCATCGTAGTCGTTCGTGAGTTGATCTACCGTGGCATCTGCAGACTGCGCAAAAGGATTCGAAGAAAGACATTCAGGTAGGGCGTCGGCAGTGACCCCACGAATGTTTCTTCTAACCCGCGTGACCTTCACATTAGGTGGACGACTAATATCGAAGATAAAATTAATCAAACTGTGATCAGAAGGTAAAACGTTCTCAAGAGTAAAATTAGTAGCATTTATGTTTGCTGGAACGCGTGATGACTAGATCAAGTGTGTGGCCTCTATCGTGCGTGGACCTTTGACGTGCTGTACAAGGTCAAGGGAAGTAAGGAGATCAGTGAAGTTCTGTGCATCCTTGCTGGTAGGGTCATCAACGTGAAAATTGAAATCGCCAAGGATGATTAGTCGACCTGGTAAAACAATAGCGACCTCTAGTAGCGATGTGAATTCGGTCAAGAACTCCTTCACAGTTATACCATTCTTCTTTGATGGCGGAGGGCGGTACACCACAGTAAAGTGGATGAGTTCAGAATTCACTCGTATACGGAGATCGGAATGTTACGTGTAATCACTGCGACTCCACCACCCTTGCGATTCTTCCGTGGACAGCTGTGGAATTTATATCCAGATAAAAGTGGACGAAATTCGTTAATTTGTGCACTGTTGTTTGGCTGATTGCCCCATCCATGTCTCGGTTAGCACAAATATATCCGTTTTATTCTCGACAATTGAGGCACACACAGCAGCTATAGCTTGTTATTCACTGATCGCGCGTTCCATAAGGTGAAAGAAATGTTACGATTCAGATCAATTGACACTAATCAGATTGTTTCTATTCACTAATCCTATTGACCGTCGAAAACGCCGGACTTATATCGGATATTCACGAGAGTCATGAAATAAATCGCAATCAATGGTCACAAGATTAGTCCCATTCGAACCACGACCTTTAATCACCGGTGACTGATGATCACGGTATGTAATCCATGATTGAATAGAGTTCTCAATCGTACGGAGCCCCTAAGGGGACAGGTAAAAAAAAATCGGGAAGGTAAAAAAAAGGGGAAATGTATTTCGTTCCCTCGAATTAATATTTCGTTCCCTCGAAATAACATTTCGTTCCCTCGAAATAACATTTCGTTCCCTCAAAATAACATTTCGTGGGAATGAAATAAATTATTTCGAAAATCATTTCGTTCCCTCGAAATAATTTATTTCATTCCCACGAAATGTTATTTCGAGGGAACGAAATGATTTCGAGGGAACGAAATAATATTTCAAGTGAACGAAATAATATTTCGAGGGAACGAAATGAATTCGAGGGAACGAAATACATTTCCCCTGTTTTTGTTTACCTTTTTTTTACCTGCAAACATTGTGACTGGGGTATCATAGAACACCACTGACGCGACAATAGAAAATCCCTGTCGTACTGTAGTAGTGTTGTGTATGGTCTGTACATAGACATAGTAGTAGGGCGAAATGGGGATGAGAATAAATCCGGCATAGTACGGAGCCCCTAAGGGGACAGGTAAAACAAAATCTGGAAGGTAAAAAAAAAGGGGGAAATGTTTTTCGTTCCCTAAAAAATGCACTAACTATCTACAAATTTTCTAACCAAAATTTTACTAACCAAAACAATATTTGAAAATAAATTAATTTTGGAAATAATTACCGACCATTTTGTTGTTCTAGACTCTTTTTTGCCACATTGGTTATTAAACAATCATTGTGAGAGGTTTATTGATGCTTTCCGATTAAAAATATGTGTACATTATTCCATTTGCAAAATTTAATTTAATTAAGTTGATAAAATAATAAAAAGAAAATAAATAAAATACATAAGTTAAAAAGAAGTCATGGATCTCTTGTCTCAAAATCAAAATTAATTGATTTTGTATTTAAATTAACTCCAGTGCCTGAAAACCTTTTTCACCCGATTTAAAATTCAAGCCACGTTTAAAATTACATTCACAAAATAATATGCTTGGGTGTCTCAGGATAATTTTTACTAAAGTTGCAAAGCTGACTGTGGACAATATTCATTTTAAAAAGCCTGCAGTTTTGTCATCAATACATTAGTATTACTCTTATGTTGAAACAAAATCATTTTTACCTTCTGGCTAATCTTAAAATCTTTTAATCTGGTCTGTGCTCTGACCGTTTTGTTAAAATACCAAGTTGATTTATAAATTGTGAAGTACGACTGTTCTTTCTGAATAGTGGACACATTATTTCACTGCATTATTTCACTGCAGTGCTAACTTTTAGTGTCTTGGTTCCTCTAAAGGATGGTTATCAACATTCACCACCATCTCATGTGAGTCATGTCGTATTTTGGGTGGCTTTCGTTTCTTCTTAAACTGGAAGACAATAAAATGATTTCAATTTCCAATGTTTGTACACAGATGTACTGCCAAAAATATAATTATTATGAGCCCATCAATAACATTCTGGAACTTCTAACATACTTCTAACAATCAATTTGTGAAATTGTATTAAAGGGAAGAAACAAATACATGGATCTTATATCTACTTTATGTTACACTGTAAATGTATATGTATGAAAAAAATAATTTAAAAACGGCTTATAAATCAAATAAAGCTTTGCCCTTTTTGAGATTTGTTTAGATATTTTTTATGCCTAGTGGACAGTGGGCCTGGGGCTCAAAATGATTAACATCTTCTCCAAATTATCTGATGAAAAGTAAAGATGCGAATACAATAAATAGAATTAAGTGCAGTACATATGTCACAGGTCTTTCTAGAGTAAATATGTATTAATGAGAAAATTGGTCAGTTCATATAAAAACACCTATGTGTACATGAAGTGCTTAATATTTTGTCAACTACTTTTAATTTTAACATTATAAAAAAAAATACCTTCTGGGTCATTCCACGTCAAATCACACACTTTCTCACACATTTTGTTTTTACTATCTAGGTTTGTTTAGTTGTATGAAAGAAACTCCAAAACTGAAATTTGAACTTTTTACCTTTTGTTTGACTTCTACAACTTTGGAAATCTGTAACTCCAGTTAAGAATATCGTAAGAAAAGTGATTTTTATGTTAACTGAAAGCTCTTATCATCACAAATTATCAACTTTGCGATTTGGAAAAAAACATTTAAAAATAAGCAAGTCCTATAGATGTGCTGGAAAGTCATATATATTGACAGTCTGAGCCTTGTAACTGTAGTTTGACCCGTTCTATTTTAAAGCAAGATTCTGCGAAGTGGTCTGAGCAAAGCACAATTAGCCAATTAGTGACTTTCACAACAACAACGTAGTGTTTTTTAACTAATTAATTAATTAATAAAACATAAACAAAAAATTAATTGATAAAAAACATCTCTAGACTCTCTGAAACAAGTTGAAATTCATAAAATTTGGAAATCAGTTAAAATAATTGAAGTTAATGGAATAATTTCCAAGGATTTTCTGTTTACGAATTGCATATTGGATTGAATATGAACAATTTGAATGCATTTTCAATACTTTCTCGTTTTATACGAAACAATAAAATAAGACAGAAACCTTAACAGGTTGGTACATATCTTGATTCTTATAAAGTATGGATGCATTTACAGACATGTTACCAACATTGTATATACCTACTGGTTTTAAGACCCGAGTTGTTGATATCGGCCCACACAACCCATGGTCTGACTTCTTATAGGAGTCAATACATTTTATTCCTCTACATGGGCATAAAGTCACCATATGGAATGCAAAAGATTATCACAGTTCTGAATAAGTATGTGACATGTGCACACATGAAGAAAATATTGATGCTTCAAGCCCTGCGACCTTGTACAGGTAATACATTAAGCCTGATGCACTGTAAAAACTGTGGTGTTAAATATACACCAGGTGAAGGTTTTTATTGGTGTTTCCAAATGTTTGATTTGTAATGCAATAAATGGCTAAAACATTCAATCAATTTATCGCAAAGGTGCCGACAATTTTGTGAAGGTTATGCCATAGCGGAATACCTCCAACTCCTCGGTTGCACTTTCAATTACATAAAACATTTTTTTCCAAATATAGACCTAAAATGTAACTCGGAATGGGGTAGAGGGTTACGGGGTGTGGGTTAGGAGGAGGTGTCGCATAGGAGGAGGGGCGCGGTCATAGTAATTGGAAACGTTCAATTTACCCCCTCCTCCCCCCCCCCAAAAAAAAATGTATATATATATATATATATATATATATATATATATATAACAGCAGCACACTAACAAAGACAAAACAAACGAAATTCATGACCCATCGCTAATCTCAAACATTACCAACTTTCCCTAAAAACGCATTCCAGTATAATCTCTAACATATGTTTGTGTCTGCCCATCGTGGGGTAGGAATACGAACGAGTGAGGTAAAGAATTATCTGATATATACGTATATGCTGCCATGGTGTGATTCTAGTGTAGCTTGTACACGTGTAAAATGCTTTGTAACGTAGTAATACAGAAAGGACTTGGTGAAGTCGTTTCATGAGCAGCGCCCGCATACGGCACAGAGCATTATTTTTTATTCGAATAAGTTTGCACATTGAGATATGTGCTACAAACGTTTGAAAACTAACATTGACCTATAAAGCGGGGCTCCTTAGTGTCTGGCCGCTTTTTTTTTTTTTCAAACTTACAAAAAATAACCAGCCCTTTAGAGGCAATTAAAATTTGGTGGAGGTATAAATTCACCGGCGGAGCTTCAGAAGGAGGAATATATACATAACAGCAAAAGAAACGTCACCCCTAAAAAAAATTTTTTTTCATTTTATAATTAACATAATTTGTTTAATCAAGAACATTATGAGCATGGAGTGTAACACGAACAAAATGTGGCAAATTTGGTTGACCTCAAAATTCGTCATGCATGACGTCTGAGGACACATAAGCTAAACATGTTCTCATACTTATCAAAATTTAGGGGGTGACGTTTCTTTTGCTGTTATGTATAGTTTGACAATGATGTATGTATTAAGTATATGACCGCAATTTATCAATATATATATATATATAATAGACAAAGTTTTGTTTCACCGATAGAACGAACGAAGCAAAAAGAGCCAACCTTCCCGGAATAAAATGATTTACTGTAATGTCATGTTGACTTTCTCATACAAGTGGCATTAAATGTGTAGGCCTATGTATTAACAGCTACGAACGGATTATAGGTCGTTGAGAAGAGGTATGGTAATTTATAGTTTGATGAAATTCTTGCGTCGGGTGATAAACAATTGATTTTAATTTTACAATAAGCAATGGAAAAACTTTACAGGCGACCCTGTGAAGTTTTTTCACAGACACTCGAAAAACACTGAGTATACAGAAGTGCTATACACACGTCGGTCTAGGTAAAAATAATAAAATCAATTGTTTATTACCCGACGCAAGAATTTCATCAAACTATATATATATATATATATATATATATATATATATATATATATATATATATATATATATATATATATATATATATATCGCGGCACCCGCTGCTATATAGGATTCTAGCCAGCCAATCGACATCGGGCAAGCTCGGTGGTCGAGAAGTTAAGACGTCTGCACTAGTAAGCAGGAGGTCGTTGGTTCGAATCCCGCCAAGTCGCCTGTGAAGTTTTTCCACAGACACTCGAAAAGCACTGAGTATACAGTGCTATACGCACGTCGGTGTAGGGTAAAATGAAAATCAACAGTAATGGTAATCACTTGGTATTCAATACATTTGTTTCATTAGAATCAATAACATTTTGCCAATCAAATTTGGTTTGTAATTGTTCAGTGATGTACACCTTTGATAATCACCAAATTATATTGTCATCTAAAATTACTAGCATTGAAGTTGGTTTTGGTTTTAATACAAATTACAAATGCAGAATCATGGCTGTGATCCATCTAGCGGAACTAGAAGGGGGTCCAGACCCTTTACTTTTATGGATGTATTCCTTCCCTCATTCCTTCCGCCCGCTCAAATAGTTCACCTTCAATAGTTCACCTTC
The DNA here is from genome assembly GCA_029582265.1 of Zoroaster sp. YZ-2022. Classification (NCBI taxonomy): domain Eukaryota; kingdom Metazoa; phylum Echinodermata; class Asteroidea; order Forcipulatida; family Zoroasteridae; genus Zoroaster; species Zoroaster sp. YZ-2022. Next base: position 36,684,382 of record CM055830.1, read on the forward strand.
AATAGAATCAAGAACATTTTGACATCAATTTGGTATTTAATTGTTCATTCACAGTGACAGCAGTCTTTTCAGATTGTCCCGATGCCGATATCATAGCTACCGACCCTTCAGTCAGCTTTATGATCCCCAATGCCAATGATTACTACACCGGCAAGCCACTCACCGTGTCGTGCAGTTCATTGCCGGAGACAAAATTCACCATTGGCATCACGGTGGTGAATTGTACAGCGAGCGATGATGAGGGGCACGTAGCATCACAAGTGTGCTCCTTCAACGTTCAGCTATGTAAGAAAATATCATAAATGGTAATCGTTCCAATTAAATAAATAAATAAATTATTCCCTGAAAAAATGAAATGAAGTTGGCATTGGTACCAAACATCCTGAGAAAATATTGTCTGACTTGATCCACATTTATCCACATTAGAATGCATTCAGAATGAAATAAGCTGAAGCTTTCATGTGTTGGTTTCTATACATAGCTCTTGTATTATTTTTGTTCAAGTATTGATGCATTCATACATGGGGACAAAGGGTCCAGACCATCCCCTGTTATGGATGCATTTACTTACATTTACCAATGGTGCATTAGTGACTCCCTTAAAACATTATAAATCACTACCCTCAAGATTGCCTTAAATTTGTGTGTATATTTTTTGGAATCAAGATTATTTACGTTGTTTGCAGACAAAATTTAACATGGTAGACTCACCGATATATGCATTCGTATACTAAAAATAGATTTTGGACTTTGCTTAGGGTTTCATTTAAAAGCACTCCACAGGGGTGAATTAAAATATTCATACAGGCTGTGATTGCTTCTGACCACATTTTGATTTTATTTTCGTGTAACCCTTTCATTACCAGCCAGTTATGCAAGAGAGTACCCTTCTTTACCACAGTAATTAGGAGCCCAATGTCACTTCAGCACCAGTGGGTTTTTCACAATTTCATTGAAGTGCGCCCTCACTCTGCAGTAATAGACACTTTTTTTACATGTGTACTGTACATACCAAATGGGCATGGCTCAGATATATTTGTATGATAAACTGATGGTAAAAATGAGTATACAAAGGGAGGAAAATATTGTGCAGATTTTTTAAGTGTAAAAGCAAAACAATGAAATATTTAGATCAGGATTTACACTGAAGAAAAGCAATACAAATGGGTGATATTTCATGCAAATACGGTACATGTATAAGATTTATTTTCCATGTGAAAAACAATAACTTGGATGAGATTTTTGTGGATTTTTTTTGGTTTTCTACTTGGAAATGAACCATTTACTTGTATTCAGTGTACATACATCACAATCCATGCTAACACCCCCACCCCCACCCCAATTCAATGTTGGTTTGGACTGTAATCTGCGGCTTGTCCGACCTTTCCCAACATTGAATTGAGAAAGGGTTGAAGGCAAATAGTACAGATTTACAATCAATTGATGTGGTATTTCTCAAAGCAAGGAACTATGCACATAGGTTGTGTACATTGTTTACAGATCATCTTCGTTTCTTTTCGCCTGCCTAATTTGCGGTTACTGCAAACAATGCAGTCGCGTTTCTTTCCATTGGGGTTTTTGCCAGGATAGTGCTGTTGCCCTGTCAACTCGATAGGAATATGGTATCTCAACTGACTTGTTGCGTTACGTTCCCAACCCAACAGCAAGCCCTGTACAATCCCTATACGAAAATCAAGGTTACTGAAATTTTTGTTCCCTGCTATTCTGGTGAATATTACTCTGCTATTGACAATACAGATATTCAGCATATGGAAAAAAAACTCTTTTCCACCATTTCAAGCTTCTGTGTGTATGATTGTAGTACTGAAAACATTGGTCGGCAAGATCAGTTCCACCCATGTTTTTGTTGTAATCTTCAATACAATTGGGCTTCATAACATCACGATATCCACTTGTGCTCTTATTACACCGAGTTTGCTTTTTGGACAAATCGGTGTTGCCTACATTAGTTAAAAGTGTTACAGATTTGTAGTCTTGCCAAACGATATACAATTGCCCACCTTTCACCCCAAAAAATGGGTCATCTCCTTTCTTCATTTTATGTTTTTTGGGGTTTGAGGCCTGGGGTATTCCCTGTGTAGTGTAACGAACAGTTCCACAACATATGAATCCTAGTTTAGCAAGTTTAGCTAAAAGAGCTGGGCTAGTATAGTAATTATCACAATATATTACATGTCCCATGGACCAGATCAATGACGACTTTTCCTGCAACTGTTAGGTTTGGTGGATGGCAGTCTGACTTGGAATCTACATGTACGTCTGCATCATAAACAGTTTGGGTGTCGTCGGCTCCTGTGTACAGTTTCCAAGCACACGTGTATCCTGTTTTGGACTCGTTCAGGGAGAATGCTTTAATACCCCGTTTGATAGGTTTTTTAGGCATGTACTGAACAAAACTTAAGCGTCCCTCGAATTTCAACATACTGTAGCGCAATCCCCGCGCGTTCTCCTTAGGGCTTCGGCCTTCCTGACGAGCGGCTATCAAGAACACCGTAGGGGCAGTTCCGTTTGGGGGAAATCTACCCCCGGCACCTGGGATCGCTCACACTCGATCGCGCTCTCAAGCTCACACAACAACTCAGGGGTAGGGGACTGGGGACGGACAACTGTTCATCTGACGTGACAGTTTTAATTACTCCAAAACGTTGATTAAGAAATATAGTATGAAACCTGTTTAGGTGTGTTATCCTACTTAGGTGAATAGGTGGTTGAAGTTCTGGTCCTAATTAGGTGAATCAATTACTAGTTAATTACAGTTCTATAGGTGGATTAACGTTGATAATTAGACATTGTTATTGGATGCAAGAATTCGTAACTAATAGAGATTCCCAGCGATGCACACTCACCCAGTGGCCTCTTCTAGCTGTCCTCCCAATCCAAACTCCCGTGCCTACTGTTTAGGTACAATTACTGACACACACCGAACTTTATAAGCAGAAAGCGCGACTTTCACTCGACGGCAGCTTCTAGCAGAAAGAGGGCGAACACATAGGCCACGCATTTATATCCCATGTGCTCGCACACACGCACTGGCTGGGGGTACCAGCCAGTACACCACGCGGACGGTACAATGGACCGCCGTACGAGAACCAGCCACTCTAAATATGGCCAGCCAAGCGCGCCAAAAAGCATGTTTCGTTACACAGCCGCGCCTCAAGTTTAGTCAGTCCCTTTGACCAAAAACTTAACAAAACAAAAGAAACATTGGATTATTCTAATCCTTAATCCTTAAGGTGCTGTGTCCTAATAGGCGCCCCTAAATTGTATACAGTAATTAAATGTGACCTGTGTAGGTCTTTATACAGTCAGAATATAGCTTTATCTCTTACAAAATAGAACGATCTCAATAAACAAAACTTTGTTTCAAAATATAAAACTTTGGCATAACAAGTTAAACTTTTAAACTTTCAAAACTTCATCAAGATATAGAAAAATACACTCGATTGCCTTAAAGGACCCCTACAGGTGCACAAAACGTCCATAGTGAAATGGTACTAAAGTTCTTGAAGAAACACCTGAACACTTAAAAATAAAGTTCACTGCGATCCACACGAACGATCAAAACTCGTCTAGCAACAGCTAATACACCTGCTTGACAACACCAGCCGTGAAATTGACGTCGAAGATGCGCTTGGTCTTATCCTTTGTCAATTTCCGGTCTCCGCTGTACACCTCTCGTGTTTCAGTCTCCGTTACACGCTGAACATTGCCAATCATGGCTTCAACGAGATCATGGTCTGCATACGGTGCACCTGCCTGCTCTCCGTCGATTCTCACCAATCTACACAGGCGGTGATTCTCCTCTTGAGGTACGTTCTTTGGCACTGGCTTTGTGCAAGGTCTCAAGTATACCACGTCGTACTCTCGTACGGTTTCTCCCTTAATAATCTTGTCCTCAGTTTTGTGAAGGTAAGTCGTCTTTGTCTCCCTCCACCTAACTACCTGTCCTGGTAGCAGCTTGTCTAGACGCAAAGGTGTAGAAAAGGTTGGCAGGGTCTCGTTTTCTTCTCCTGCAGCTTCCTCCCTATGCCTGTCTTCTCTTTCGTGGAGATCTCGAAACAACCTGATCATGCTTAGAGGCTTTCCTCCTGACAACTTAGGTGGCTCTCCACTGGGCGAGTTTTCGTCTTGCTCCCACATCGTAGGTGTCGCCGACAGTGCTATCTCAGGCACTTCTTCGGTCTCGCTGTTGCCAAATACTGTCGCTAATTCCAGCTCTATATTGATTTCCTCAGGGGTTTTGTTGCCCTCAGCTTTCGTTGCTTCTAAACTTGACCCAGCAGGTTCCTGTTCGGGATTTCCCTTGCCTCGAACACTGCAGCTTGTGCTGATCTGCGCCTCTACCTCCTCAGGTGCTCTTGAAACAGTTGCTTGTGCCTTCACCTCTTTAGGTGCTCTGGACACAGTTGCTGGCGCCTTCACTTCTTTAGGTGCTCTGGACACAGTTGCTGGCGCCTTCACCTCTTTAGGTCGCTTCTTTGGCGTCTTGTCCTCGTCACTCTTTTCTCGGTTACGTTTGGTGGCACCTTCAGCAGACTTCACATCACTCCGCCCAGCAGAGCGTGTTTTCTCACCTCGTCTGCCTCCCGATTTCTCTTCATTGTGCCTTAATTTCTCTTCTTTCTTAGCCGTATGTGTGGATTTTCCTTCACCTCCAGTGTGCTTACCGCGCCTTCTGTTATCATAGGTCTCTGCACTAATTTCACTCACTTCGTCTAGGTGGGAAGAGTGGCAGTCACGGTAGTGCGCATGTAGATTGGCTCTTCGGTTGTTCTTGTGCTCACAACGTCCACACCAATAAAACAATTGTGGGCCATGTTCCACTCTAAGGTGTCTCTCCAGACTTCTTTTGTGCAGGAACACATCACCACACTTTGGACACTCCACTGTGTCTGCTTCCTGGAGGTCTCGTGGTGTCCTCTTCTCTGGGGAATCTCTGCCCATGATTACAGCGTTTCTGTTGATAAAACAACAGAAATAAACTTCTGGTTAGTCCTCACAAATGCTGCTTTATACAAAGATTATGGGGTTTCAGGAACTCAAACTCATTCACACACTCATCAGACATCCGTGCCCTGTGAAGATATCTTCCCCATTGCTGCACAGTATTGTTCTTGTTCGTTACAAAAAGCGTTGCGGCCTACGACGCTGTCTTGGCGGATTCCTTCGTCCTACCGTAGGTTGTACTATATTTGGGGTGCCAAGCGTTATTCCCCCATCTTGCACTGACGCATCTTGTTCTGATTCTTCCGTCGCCTGTAAACCCTCTTGTCTCTCACTGTCGTCCTTGTCTACACACTCGCTTGGTGTCTGCATTAATACTTCAACATTTTCCCTGTCTTCTACTTCTGTTTCTGTATCAGCCTGTTGTATCTGTGCTTGACAAGGCACTTCATCAGGTGGCCCACTTGAATCCCCTGTTTCGAGTGGTTTTCCTGTGTAGGGCTTTAGCCGATCAAAATGGACAACTTTCTTCTTGCCCTTTTGTTTCCTCTGTATCCTGTAGGTGACGTCAGACAGTCTTTTGATTATTAGATAGGGTCCTTCCCATCGACGTTGTAATTTAGGTGATAGGCCCTTCTTTTTGCTAGGATTATATAGCCAAACAAACTGTCCTTCATTGAGCGACGTTGTACAGGTCTTTCGATCATAGTACCTCTTCTGCCGCCTAGCAGTCTGTTTTAGGTGCTCCCTGGCCCGTTCATGTGCCACCTGCATCCCTTCTCTCAGCCGGTAAGCAAAATCACAGGTAACATTCATTTCCTCCACTTCCAATACAACTGGAGCTGTCAAGTCCAACGGTACGAAAACCTCTCGCCCTAGCATTAACAAATTAGGTGTTTCCCCGTAGATTCATGTGGTGATGCACGGTAGGCATCCCAATCATCCCAATCACGCTGCTTTTTATGGGCCTCTATCATCACGGATATCATGCCAATCAATGTCCTGTTAAAACGCTCGATCATCCCGTCTGATTTAGGATTGTACGGTGTCGTCCGTGTCTTTTTGATTCCAAGGATTTCACACATCTCCACAAAGACCCGAGACTCGAAATTCCTCCCCTGGTCCGAGTGCAATTCAATAGGTACTCCAAATCTACACACGAACTCTGTAACCAACTTCTGAGCCACCGTCTCTGCCTTCTCATCGGGTACTGGGTACGCCTCGACCCACTTACTAAAGTAATCACCGACAACTAAAATATACCTGTTGCCTCGCTCCGTCTCTGGGAGGGGTCCGAGTATATCTAATGCTACACGCTGCATAGGTGCGCCTACAGCATACTGCTGCAGCGGAGCCTTTCTTGTCTTTGTAGGTGACTTCTTTGAGGCGCATATGTCACATTGTCTGACGAAGGACCTAACATCTGCACTCATCCCGGCCCAATAAAATCTCTGCCGTACCTTTGCCAATGTTTTCTTCTGACCCAGATGTCCTTCTGTCTTTCCACCATGAAGTTCGTTCACCACCTCTTCGCGGTGCGGTTTCGGCACTATAACCCGATGCCTTACTAGCCGTCCGTCATCAGATTCCCACCTCCTGCATAGGAGTCCGTCGTTAATCTCTATTTGTTCCCACAATAACCAGTACGCCTTCACCGTAGAAGAATCAGATGTAATCTCTGACCAGTCTGGCCTCACATTAGAACCTCGTTTCGCCTTAAAGATCCATTCAAGAGTTTGATCATCCTCTTGTGATTTAGTCCACACCTCACGCGTAACTGTTGGTCTTATTGTCACAATCCTTGCTGTAGGTTCCCTCTTGATGTCTGGTTGTTCTATGTCACTACGTTCATCACCTGCACAGGTGCTCTGTATTATTTCTTCTTCCTCTCGTCCACACTGGGCGCATGGTCGACGCGAAAGGCCATCCGCATTGCCATGTGACCTGCCTGCCCGATGTACTATGGTAAAATCATACTCACTCACTACTTGCAACCAACGGGCAATTTGTCCTTGTGGATCCCGAAAGTTGAGAAGCCACCTGAGAGCCCCGTGGTCGGTCCTAATGGTAATCTTTCTTCCATATATGTAGGGTCTATACCGCTTTAAGAACACCACTATGGCCAGTAGTTCCCTACGTGTCACGCAATAGTTTTTCTCCGGCTTACTGAGGACTCTGCTACCGTAGGCGATAACCCTCTCCTGTCCGTTAACCATCTGAGATAAGACAGCGCCTATTCCAAGGTTACTAGCATCCGTATCGAGTATGTACTCCTCCGCAGGGTTAGGATAAGCCAGTATAGGTGCTTCTTGTAGCAGTCCCTTCAGCCTTTGGAATGCAGTCTCACATTGATCATCCCATTCAAACTGTCTCCCCTTCTCTGTCAAGCGATGCAATGGCCTGGCTATGTCAGCGAATCCTTTAACAAAACGCCTATAGTACGACGCTAGTCCTAAGAAGCTTTGCACTTCGGTCACCGTCGTAGGTGTTGGCCATTCACGTACCACCTTTATCTTTTCTGGATCCGTCGCAACACCTTTGTTTGACACGATATGCCCGAGGTATAGCACCTGTTGCTTGAATAGTTCACACTTCTTGGGCTTTAACTTCAAACCTGCCCCTCGTAGGCGCTGGAATACCACCTCCAGGCGACCCAGCTCTTCCTGTACTGTCTTTGCAAATATGATCACGTCATCCAGATACACTAACAGCATATCCCATTGTAGGCCCGCTAGCACTCGTTCCATGAGCCTTTCGAATGTCGAGGGGGCGTTACAGAGGCCGAATGGCATGACTCGCCAACAGTACAGACCTCCGCGGACGACGAATGCTGATTTCTTCTTTGCGTCCTCGTCAAGCTCCACCTGCCAATACCCCGCAGCTAGATCCAAGGTAAAAAACCACTTCGCCCCTGTTAAGGTGTCCAGTGTATCATCGATGCGCGGTATCGGATACGCATCCTTCACAGTCAGCGAGTTCAAGCGACGATAGTCTACACAGAACCTCTTAGTTCCATCTTTCTTGTTTACAAGAACTACATTCGACGCCCAAGGGCTGTCGGAGGGCTCTATCCTCCCATTACTAAGTAGATCCTGGACCTGTCGTGCTATCTCTTCTTGTTCCATGGGTGAATATCGTCTTGGTCTCTGGTTCACAGGCGCTGCATCACCTGTATTGATGTGATGCTTGACTCTGTCAGTGCGACCTATGTCCCAGTCGCCCTTAGAAAAAACGTCTTGGTAATTTCGTAACAATCTTGCAATGTCACTGTGATGCTTCGGTTCAACTTCCTTCTTACACCTGTTAAAGAGCTCAGCTAGATGGTCGGGCACATCTAGTGAGTCAGCCCCATGACCTTGTACGCCTTGCGTTGCTTCAATCTCCTCCTCAGCTATAGGTGTAAGGTAACCAGCCATAGTCCCTCTGCGGACTACACACTCCCTCCTGCCAGGGTTGAACACACGAATTGGCAAAACACTCTGGTTAGCAGTCACTACCGTTCGTGCCACAAGCATTCCCTTATCGGCAATCTCATTACGGTCGACTGGCTCAATGACTCCGGTGCCACTCATCTTTATCTTCCCTGTGACATGTCCCGGCACGATGGCTTCATGCCCAGGCGGCACCCTAGTTGTTCGTCCAACAACTATTCTCGCACAAAGCGATGCCCCTAATCCATCGCTGCATTTCACTTTTTCTCCATTCACTGTCAGCTCCAGTGTTTTGAAGTCCCGTGCCCCACGCGTTGGCAACAGAAAATCCATACCGAGGATGCCATCCAAGGATGGAATATTTCCAAAGGTGGCGTACACTGGATGAGTAGTTTTCCCCACCTGCAGCTCCATCCAGGCGCTTCCCAACGTTACTATCCCTGTACCATCAGCATTCCTGATACGTGTTCCATCTGATTTAAGATGCGGCCTTCTCTCAGGTGAAATCTTGAAATACAAGGTAGATGAAAGAAATGTGTATGTCGCACCAGTATCTATAAGTAACTTACCATGTTGCCCTCTTATCACTGTAGGCACATACATGCCCCTTGTTGCCTTCATTGACGGTAGTTTTAGACCTTCCTTTACTGTGGTTTTTCGTGTGTTATACTCTCTTGGCCCTCTTGTTCTCCCAGCTTTCCCCCGGGCCTCGGAGTCAGCTGCAGTCCGTTTTCCGACTTGCGTTTGTACTCTGCAGGTCGCCTGCAGTTGCGTGCGAAGTGTCCTTTCCTCTCACACCTAAAACACACAACTTCTTCCATAGGTCGGTGTCTACGATAGGTGCCACGTTCGTCATTTATTTTCTCCTTCCAATGGTGACTCTCTTCACCTGCAGTCTGTCCCTTCACTAGATTTTTCACCCAGGCTCGGGTCTCCATCTGAGCATCTTGTATGGCCTGAGTCATCTGTCGTTGGCTTTCCGTCACCATCTTTTCCAGCCTCTCCATGGTCTCTGGACCATCTGTTTCTCCTTCCATCATTCTGTCGAACTTTGGCCTACGACCAGACCGTTGTTCTTCCACCTTTAAGAAACTTTCAGTCGCCATTGCTGCTCTTATCGCTTCATCCAGCGTATTTGGCCGTGCACGGAATATCCCCTCACGGATAGCTTGGTCCTCTATCGCATCGGAAAAATGACCCCTGGCAAGGCGATCCTTTCCCTCATCTGCAATTTCTGGATAGGCTAGTGTAGCCAACTCCCTTATTGCCTGACCAAGTTCTCTCAGTGTCTCCTTCGGCCCTTGTCGTCTACAACGCAGCTCCATTAGATGGTTTTCCGACAACTGACCTGGCCCAAACGTCTGTTCCAACTGGCCTTTTATCTCTGAATATGACATCTCTCCACTACCAGCTGACGTGTTCCCCAACACCTTTACTGCTGTCCCTTGTAAACTGGCAGCTAAAAAAACCTTAGCCTGCTCATCAGTCCATTCATTTGCGAGCTTGCACGCCTCAAAGTGCTGCAAAAAGTCTCTCCATGAAGTCTTCCCATTGTACCTATCGGGTACGATATTAGGTCGTCGTAACGTCGCAGCAATACGACCATTATTTTTCTCTTCAGCCCTTAAACCTCGCCTATCTAGGCCCGAGCTGTCCTCACTCGAAGATTTCTTGGTTTGTTCAGTTCCCTTCAAGGAGTCATTCCTCTCTATCGATGACCAGCCCCTTGATGAGTCATCACCATGCAGCCCGTCTCGGTTGGATGTATCAATCGACGTGAAAGATGCAACTGGTGTATTTGTAGGTGCCATCAACACAGTCGATGCTGTAGGATATTTGGTCCTTGGTTTAGGTGTCGGCCTGCACCCTCGCACAGGTGTAATTGATGAAAGCATGCTGCTCTCTGGATCGCCAAAATTAACTGCCATTGAAGTTCTCCCAAAACCCTCGCCTTCAAGGTCTCCCATACCTGTCGGTCGTGGCTTAACATCTCCACCCGTCCCAGCAAATCCCTGACGACTCGGGACTCGTGACCTATTTTTCTGTAGAGAGTCTAGTTGCTCCTGCAGTTGACATAACTCCCCACGAAGTTGTTCTGTCAATGCCTCCAACTGACGCCTTTCTCCACGTGACCGTTGACTCACTCCTAACGGTGCTGCTTGTGCTCTCTACGCTAACTGCTTTTGGTCCATTACGCCTACCTACGTTGGGTCGTCTGTAGCTATACAGGTGGTTGTTCGTTTTTGTTGTGATGTACCTTCAGTGATTAATCCCGGTACCGATCCCACTTCTGACACCATTTGTAGCGCAATCCCCGCGCGTTCTCCTTAGGGCTTCGGCCTTCCTGACGAGCGGCTATCAAGAACACCGGAGGGGCAGTTCCGTTTGGGGGAAATCTACCCCCGGCACCTGGGATCGCTCACACTCGATCGCGCTCTCACGCTCACACAACAACTCAGGGGTAGGGGACTGACTTCAATAAGTGGGGACGGACAACTGTTCATCTGACGTGACTGTTTTAATTACTCCAAAACGTTGATTAATAAATATAGTATGAAACCTGTTTAGGTGTGATGTCCTACTTAGGTGAATAGGTGGTTGAAGTTCTGGTCCTAATTAGGTGAATCAATTACTAGTTAATTACAGTTCTATAGGTGGATTAACGTTGATAATTAGACATTGTTATTGGATGCAAGAATTCGTAACTAATAGAGATTCCCAGCGATGCACACTCACCCAGTGGCCTCTTCTAGCTGTCCTCCCAATCCAAACTCCCGTGCCTACTGTTTAGGTACAATTACTGACACACACCGAACTTTATAAGCAGAAAGCGCGACTTTCACTCGACGGCAGCTTCTAGCAGAAAGAGGGCGAACACATAGGCCACGCATTTATATCCCATGTGCTCGCACACACGCACTGGCTGGGGGTACCAGCCAGTACACCACGCGGACGGTACAATGGACCGCCGTACGAGAACCAGCCACTCTAAATATGGCCAGCCAAGCGCGCCAAAAAGCATGTTTCGTTACAATACTCTCGTCTGGAGACAGATTCTGCGCAGGGTTATACAGGTTGAGAAACTTCGGGACGAGGACTTCTATCAAGGGCCGAACTTTGGAAAGTTTGTCCCGTTTAGCCAAGGCTCTACGAGGAATTTGGTTATTTGAGATGTGGAGAAACCGAAGAATTGAACTGAACCGATTTCGGGACATGATCGACAGGTAGAATGGGATGTGAAGAATTTCAGATGTCGACCAGTACATCTTGTATTGAGAGGATTTGTTTATGCCCATAGCAATGAGAAGTGCCACAAATGCCATAATTTCTGGAATGTTGGTTGGGTGCCAGGAGAATTGTTGATAAAGATTCGAGTCTATTGTTTGCTGCGCATAGCGATTAGTCTCGTCGACGAGCATATCCCACACCAGTTGTCAAAAATACAGCTTGAAGATCTCCACTGCCGACAGTGTGGCAAAGTCGCCGGTGGGGCCATCATTTCCTGTGAAGTTTACAGTCCCACACTCGTAATGGTCTCGTCGTTCCCAACCGGATCGGAAATCTAACTTTCCTGTCGTCCTCCTTGATCTCGGTCGGCTGTCACCTTGGTAGGTAGGCTGCAACAGAAAAACAAGGCAAAGGAGGATTAATCTCAGTCCTTTGTAAATACAATATCTCAATGGTACTTTGCTGCATGTGCACAGGCCACATGGGGTCATGCGCAAAATGAATATTGTGCTGAGAAAAGAAATATGGCAGATTCCATCCACTCTCCAAAATTCGTTGTCGATAAATTTTCGTTTTAATGTGGGATTGTGAATGTGAATTCCCCCAACTTCTTGCATAATACGACTTATAAGGGCCTTTCGAATACAAGGCTATTCTTTTGGAAGCTTGAGACTATAAGAGTACATTTTCAGCCTGTTAACGCTAAATAGCACGACCGGCTATGGGTGGATGTTACAATTTCTATGCTATTTATATACATCAACTTGCTGTTTCAATGAATACAAATATTACCCCAACAAACTACTAATAATTGTACATATTCACTTGACTTTTTTGACCCAATCCAGGGGGTGGGGATTTGGTCAATCCTATTAAAGGGATCCATTTTCTAAATTTACATTACTCAACTCCAACAGCTGTAACGCTATTTACGCTATAGCCTAGGAAAATAAGTGAATTACATTAATTTGCATTGGGCCAGGAAGAGTAACGTTAACTGTTACTACTACTAGTGTTAGTTATTCATTTTAACTGTGATTTAGGCCTACCTCTTCAACGGATTCCGCAGGAAGTTGTACTTCTATGTGCTGTCGTCATCCGTTACTTCGTCATCTGATTCTGAGCCACTGTCTGCCAAAATCTCAGCCAAAATGCCATCATTTATGTCCGTTTCCATCATGATTGCAACTAAAAACTGACCGTTGTGGAAGCGAGTGGACGCTAGCACCGGGAACCGCAAAGCGACGCACTTTTTATTTTCATAAACTTTTATACACTTCATTTCTGTCAATAGAGGGCGCCAACCCCCAAAACCACTCAAGCATTTTCAGGTGGTGAATTAAGTAGCCGAGTAGTATGTCAGATGAGGGAACTGGACCAGCAGCTCAAAAAATCATTTTTCCCAAATTCTCTGGGTAGTAGTAGGGCGTTTTGAAAAACTAGCATTTTAAGAAAAACGATATTTCTTCAAATTCTCTGGGTAGTAGTTGGGCGTTTTGAAAAAAGCAGTTTCACACATGTTTTAAACATAAAATAGATACTTCACGTTTTTTTAATTTTTTTTTTTACGTTTATATTTTCTAAATATATATTGATTACAGAGACGATGCAAGCTCAACAATTTTTATCAAAATGCGGTGAAGATGCTTTTGATGCGCAACATGAAGAAACATTTTTTAAATCAAAGGATGATAAAATACAACCAGCCACGATAAAAGTATTAGATAAATCGAAATTTTTAAAATACAACAAAAGTACAAATAAATATGAACCACAACCACAAGTATATCAAACACTAACAATCCCAGTTTGTAACAGCAACACAAAGCGCGAAATATTAGATAAATCAAAATTTTTTCAACTTGAGAAAAAATTGAAAATCAAACAAGACTACGAATACGATTTTTATTTTAAAATAAAAGCTGGACATGTGTTTAACATTTTAATACATGTTTTAATAGGTATCAAACCTAAAGCTTATTTTAAGGTAGATGAAACGGGGTTTTATTATAGTGGGATGGATTTATCAGAAAGAATATTAGTAAAAGTATCATTGAACAAAGAAAACTTTTCAGAATTTAAATGTGAAAACCCAATAGATTTTTCAATAAATTTAAAAATTTTACAAAAAATTACTCGTAGTATTAAACGAAAAGTTTCAATAACCGTTTACGTTAAAAAAAACCAGTTGTTTGTCGAAACATGCGACGTTAAAAAACGAGAAACTAACTACATAAATATTTACGTTGTTGGCCAATCAGTAATAAAACACCCTATTGACGATGATTATTACTGTCCTTGTATGGTTGAAAGTGGTGATTTTTCAAAACTTAAAAAAATGTTGCATGCAAACTCAACACTAACTATTAGCATGAGTAATCTAGACTACATTAGTTTTTCAAATAATGGCAATTGTGTTTATGGTACATGTTTTGAATTTGGTGATGTACATAAAAAGCAGCTGCTTACTTATTCAGCTACTTTTGATTCGACTCTATTTAGCGCTCTATTGAAATTGTCACCTTTAAACAAACAAATACAATTTTTTTCACCCAAAAACGAAAAAGCTACATTAAAAATTATAGCGTTAATAAGCAGTTTAGGAAAAATTACAGCTTATATTAAAACAGATGAAGAAACATTATAAAAAAACAATAACAAATGCAACAAGAAAGAAAAAAACTTGTAAACTCATTGTTACTGTCGCAAGAGTTTGATAACAAGCGCAAAGGGCGCGAGTGTAAACAAAAAAATATTATCTAAACAAATAATAAAAGAGCATGCAGAAAATAATCGTTCCTTGCAGATGGTTAATAATCGGTAAAACGTACAAATGTTGCGTGCGTAGTTCACCCAACGTACTCTATTGCGCTTTTCATCAGTTTAAAATTAAAAAAGGAAAAACCTCACCGGTAGAGTGTAAAAATTGTAAAAAAGGTACAAAAACAACAACGGGATTATGCACAAACTGCGCAAGGTCATTAAAAGTAAAAACTTCTTACCAAATGAACAAAAAAGCCATACGGTTGTTTAATTTAGTAATGGTAGAGTTGTTACTACAAATTGAAAAAATTAATGTTGTGTAATATCAATATGGCAGAACTGTTACGAGCGTGTATACTAAATCTTATTAGTGATTTGAAACGCTTCTCGTCAGAGTCGTTTTACAACAACTCGTATGATTTTATATTTTTAGAATGTTATATTAAAAACATTCCCGCACAACAATTGATTATAATCGTGCGAGAAAAACTAGTTCCAGCGTTATCGCTAATCAAGTCTAGAAATTTAGCTGGTGTAGAATCGTATTTATGCGCGCTTGGTTTAAGCACGCATTACATCGATTTGTATTATACAGAGTTACAACGTATAAACGAAATAAATAAAGAAACTATTTTTTGGCATTTAGAACTAATTATAAACATTGTACTAAAACTTTAAATTGCATCACCAAGTTGCTCTCTATTACTCGCTCCGCTTCTTGCGAAGCGAGTTTTATATCATGCTCTACATTATTGTAGTAATTTTTATTTACACTCGAGTTTATTTTAAACTCAAAAGTTTTTCTATAAGAATTTTGTTTTTCTTCGTTTAGATCGACAGCTTTAATATTTGTTTCTACGGGTTTGGTTTTAACCATGCGGATTTTTTCTTTCATTTTATAATATTTATCACGCTCTTCGTATATGAGCGCAAATTCTTCTTGACTGATGACGTTGTCTTCGAGTGCTTTACTAACATGGTTTTCGATTGTGTTGAGTTTACTCATTGCTAAAATTCGTATTTCGTCGTGTTTTTTAGCTTTTTTATACATTTTATTTTTCGCGTAACTGATAGCGAAAGCTGCGCCACCCAACCCAAAAGCTAATCCTTCCAAAGCGAATCCTACCGGCGATGACACGACGCTAGCGATACTAGCTATTCCGACAGCTCCCGATCCAATACAACCCAATTCGGCAAAAGTTTCTGCGACGTTTAAAGCGTTGATGATTCTATTATATTTTTTATACACTGCTTCGCGTTCGTTAATTTCATCGCGTAATTCCTTTTGAATATCGTCGATTTTTTGCAATCGAAATCTTTTAGCATGCCCTCGTTCCAAGTCAGTGTCATTTGTTAAAACTGTTAAATTCGGATAAAGTACGTTTGTTAATTCTACATGCACACTCATTTGTTTTATTATAATAAAAGATTTTTAATTTAATAAACATTTCTAACGATCATCTCAAAACAGATTCCTTCATCTAAAGAGCCGAATAGATTTATAGTTATATATCGTTTAATTTCACGGCCATCTAAATTTGAAACGTAGCACAATATATATTCTACATATCGTGTTTCATTCGTAAAATTATAATTAACATTATTGGGTATTGTATAAAAAAATTCTTTATCATCACTATTACCATAACGAAAATATCTTTCTGTCGAAGAATAAGAATTATTTTCACCCCAGGTAGTTCTAGCATAAAACGAAAGAAACAACGCTTCTGTAAATATAGAAACAAATACTGTACCTGGAATCGAAGACCAAATCAATTCAATTTCTAAATCTTTATAAAAAGAGACTGTGTATGTGAGTTTACTTGGATTAAGGTGCCAAGTTTTAATATATGGAACATAACTTTTAGTCTCGTTATTGTTAACAACATTATTTTCACGACTGGGTCCGTATATGCTCGCCATATTTATATTAAAATATATTTTAACTCAACGGTAAACTTGCTATTTTAATATTAAAACAGATTTTTGAATTTAACGAGCCGAAAAAACTCGATTCTACAAAAACTTTTCTAACGTTTCGCATTTTAAAACACATTTCATATTTTAAATGTTGAATTTCATGATCGAGAAAATGAAATTTTACATCTCGTTGCGGAGAAGGAATATAATAAATGTTGGGAGCGTAATCGCGCGTCGCTGAATGCGTAGCGATACTATTAGTTTTTATAAACTGCGTAAAAATGCTGCAATACGTAGGCGCGGTCGTAAACAAGAAAAAGGGTTGTTTAAACGTTTCGTGCCATCCGAGTACGACGCCGACTTTTTCAATTAAAACTACTCGCTGTAAAATTTCATCTCTGTTTAGATATCCGTGATGTTCGTAAATTTCGCCTTTCATCGATGCTTCATCGCTAGCGATCGTTCTAGCAACGCTCGTTATGCGACTGGGTCCGTAAATGCTCGCCATTTATATTATTTCTACATTTAAAATAATGGGGAAACCGTGATTATGTACGTCTCTACTTTTGCTATCTCTAACTCGAAAACTCAACTCGTTAAAAGTGCCGACTCGTAATTTTTTCATCGGCGGATTTGTATATTGCATGTACATGCTTTCACCAAACGCCGCGTCTTGCAAAGGAAAAGCATTTAAAATTGTGCAAGGTTTTCCGTTGAAAAAATTATCGGTCGTAGAAATTTGATCGCAATGAATGTATAACATTTTAAAAAGTTGTACGTCGATTTTGTTGGTGTATTCTCCCGCGGTTAGAAATTCGTTGTGAAACCCCAATAAATTACCCAACCCGCTAGTAAATTTAATAGACTTGTTAGCTTGAGTTATTTTAAACAAGAAAACGCCGGTTGTTTTATTGATGGTAATCACGATGAAAGGCGCGTGTTTTATTATAATCTCGATAATTTCGTTAATGTTGTAAAGCCCGGGTTCGATAAAATTTACAACGTCGTCTTCATTAGTCGTGCGAACGATTATTCTTTCTTTTTTACGTACGTTGTAATATCCCACCCAAATGTTTACGCTGTGTAATATAATCGAGAGATTGTCTCGCCGATTATCGATAACGTTGTCTAATTTAATCGACCCTCCTTCTTTACCGATTTCGATTTCGAACGTATGATACATTTTATTATTAAAAAATATTTTTTAAAAAACTTTTCTAATAATAAATGACGTTTCCATTAGCATTCAAGAGTAATTTTACGTATTCGTACAAGCAATCTGGAAATTTTAAAGCGCCTCTCGATTTTAACGATAGCGATTTAACGAGTATAAACATTTACATAAACAAGAACGAGTTTTTTAACGTTCGTTTCAATAATGTTTTCAACGACTACAAGCTGCCTCGCGTTAAAAGCGACGACGTTGTCGACGATTGGTATTCTAACCCACTCAAATTTTATCAAAATCAAATAAATTTTGCGACGTACTGCGCCACGACGAGATGCGGCGTGAGTTATCAACATTTAAACCATTTAAACCCGATGATTCGTAGTTTTTTTAGATTTCACGTTTATTATCAAATTAGACGATTGCTCAAAGAAATGAGCTGCCCCGCATCGTTTCAAAATTTTTACGACGCGTTTGCCAATAATATAGACGTGAGCGCGTACAAAAACATATGTAAAGAATTTCACCTTTCTCAAGCCTCCAATTGGAGACAACGAGTCGATTTAAATTCAAACGGATTAGGAACGGCTTATTATTACGATAACGGTTACAAAGCGGTACCCGGAAACAACTACGATAAAAGTAGTTTGAACGTTATTTCTACCGAGGTGACTGATTACGATTATTACAAAGCCGCGACTAAAATGAGTTTTGGAGATCATCCTTCGACCTATACGATCGCATTCATTTTACAATCTTCAACGGAGCTCGCTTGGTCAAAATTTATAATCGGCGAGTCTAGAGGTTTTACGGACGTTGGCACGCAACGAATAAACGACTCTATAAGAACGTTCGTTTACGCGATTTTAGGAGCTCAAGCGCGAAAAGCTCATTTTAGCAGGCGGTACCGGTTTAGACGCGCAACGCGAATTTATAAATATAACCGAAGCCGAGATTGACTCTCCGGTCGATTTACAATCTAGTATTCAACGATATCAAGACGTTTTACAATACGCTCGCAGTCAATTAAACTGTTGTCTAGGAGAAAATTTATACATGGTGCCTAGCGATATGAATTTACGAATATGCACGTACGCATCGTATAACAATAATATATTAATCGCGACGGGTGATTTATCGTTGGGTTCAAATTTAGATACAAATTCAACGCCCGTTGTTCCTCCTATTCTACCGCTAGAACAAACGCAACTACCACAAACCGCTAAACATGTAGAAGATGATTTAGAATCATCTTCCACAATAGCACACGCGCAAGACTCTTTAGAAGATGCGATAAAAATAAAAAAATCTCTCTCTACACTACCACCTTTATCTCAAGAGCTAGACAGCAACCACCAAGAAGAAAAAAATGCTTTAATTATTGGTTTTGCGATTTTAGCCGGTGTAGGTGTTATGATTTATGAATTGTTACGCTGACGCGGAGCGTTTTTACATTTTTTGTGTATAAGCTAGAATTAACGCCCCAACTGCGGTTAAAGCCAACCATAAAATATTTTAAATAACCAACTTACTATACTACCGATAATAGCCGGTAAAGCGGCTAAAGCTTTTGCTCCTAGTTTAGCTAATACGTTAGCTAGATTTTTTAACATTTTTTGTATCCACTCGCTTATACCTCCGCTCGGGGGTGTCGGTGGTGCGGGTGGTGTTGGTGGTGCGGGTGGTGTAGGTGGTGTTGGAGTTGGTGGTGTTGGTTTTGGTAAAACTGAACTTACAACATTACCGAGTGATTCGATAATAAAAGCAATAACAAAAGTAAAAGCCGTTAATATACTAGCAATCGTTACGCCTTGCTCTCTAAATAAAGTTCCAACTCGCTCACCCAACGTAACGTCTCTCGTTAACATTTTTTGAAACGTTTCTCTAACTCTATTAATTTGACTACGTAAAACGTTTTCATTATTGCTCACGGCTTCTAATCTCACTCGTCTTTCGTCTTGTTTTTCTAGTAGTTGTTGTCGTAGTCTCGCGGTTTCGTCTCCATCTTCATCATCTCTATCTCGAGCGTTCACGTATTCTTGTTCAAGATTAGATATTTCTTCGTCTAGTTTGCTCAATTTAGCTAAATTTAATTCAAGTTGACCTCGTGATATTCGTAAAGCTCTATCTAACCCCAAGATTTCACGACGCGGAAAGTTTAATTCTATTTGCGTTTGTGATTCTGTTTGCGTTTCTATATCTCTGGTGCTCTCTATCACCGACATTTCGATAGCTTCTTCTACTTTTTTAGATTTTTCTACAAGCGGTAGAGCAGGTAATCTTCTACCACCACTAGTTTTCTCTTGTATCGGTTCTTCCGCTTCTTCTAAAACAAGTAGAAAACTTTGTTGAGTTGCGCTGTATGGTGAAAGATCGTCTTTAGTTAAACCACTAACCTTGAGTGAATTTAACGAAAGAAATCCTTTTCCTTTTTTTTTAGTTAAACGTATTTCTTTTTCACCTTTTTTAAAATAGAGCACGCTTTTTTATTTTCTAATTTTCTTCAAAAAGAATAATCTTTTATAGCTGTTTTATACCTACACTTTTATAAAATCATCAACCGTTAATCTAAGTTGCATTTGCGCTAAAGAGAGAGGGTTTCTATGTCTTTTTGCTATTTCTTCGTCTAACACTTTTTGACTTTCTTTTCTTTCAAGTTCTAATTTTTCTATACTTTCATCAATATATTCATCTAAATATTCGCCTTCTTCTTCGGGTTGATTAAAATTTGGATCCAACTCTATTAGATCGTGCCCTCCTTCTGCCATTTACAATTACTTTACATCTTTTATTTTAACAATCTATAACTCAAGTAACCAACCGCGCTCATGCCTAATGCTATAAATACAATCTCTCTCGTTTTTTGATCTTCGCTAGGAACGTAAAAATCTTCTAATTTAGGTTCGTAGCGTAAATTTAACGGTAAATTCATTCGTTGGTTAGTTACTCGCGAATATTCTTGCATCGCTTCGTCGATATTATTAAACGTTCTTACGGCGCTCGTTTCTTTTTGTATTTTCTCGTTTAAATAATCTAGATATTTTAAACGCTTTTTACTAAATTTGTCTCTAGCTTTCGAAAGCTGTTCTAATGCTAAATCGTGTCGTTTGCGTTCTTGTAGCGCGTCGTTGTTGCGCAAATTACTAAATAAAAAATTGCTACCTGTAAACGCCAACGCATTAATTACCGCGCCACCAACCATCATAGCTATAGATACCATTTATAATCAACACACGATAATTATAAATATGCGAATAAAAATGCTATAATCAACTTGCTTGTTTATTTTAAAAACAACAAAAAAATAATATATTTACTAACATCAAATATGGCAAATAATACGTACGGAGATACGCTAGATCCATACAGAAGATTAAGAGAACCTCGAGGCGTAAAAGGAATGCGCCAAAAAGTCGTCATTACAAACAATCCGAGCGTCATAAACGAAAATCAATTGTTGACGGTTCGTTTTCCAAATTTAGGAATGAACGACGTCATCGTTCCGAATACAACGCGATTAGCTTTCAACATAGAACTCGTTAGCGATGACGATGAAAATAGAACGTTGGTACAAAATATAGGTAGATGCATCGTAAAACATATAATAATTAAAATGGAAGGAAACGAAATATTTAGTTTAGACGATGCGGATGTATTCAATTGTTTTAAAGACGAATGGCTGACTAAAGATCAACGCGAAAATTTAACGTATCAAGGAATAGAAGAATCTAACGTCACTAAAATAAGAATAGACGCTAGCGATAAAGATGTAGCCGCAAACGGCGGAAAAGATAAAGCTGTCGCAGACGCGTATAAAAATAGATATCACATTCCACTCGATTTTGAATTGTTGACCGATCATCAACCTTACTATCAGTCGGGCATCGGAGATCGATTGACTTACGAACTCGTGTTTAATAAATTTAGTAACGTAATCAAAAGCACCGACGATAATGCGAAATATATTATAAGTGGAATTTCTTTAGAATTTGAGGTAGTTCATATGCCGGAACTCGCTAGAACAATTAGAAATCAATACAGCAATAGAACGAGTATATTGTTTGATCGTGTACTGAGACAGAGCGTAACGACGTTAAACAAAAAAGATACAATGTGGAATATAAATTTAAATACTCCGGCAAAAAGTATGAAAGGAATATTGTTTCTATTCAAAGAACCCAGCGTACAAGAATGCAACAGGTTTTATAATCCAAAAATAGACAAAGTTAGTATTACCATCGAAGGCGTTCCCAATCAACTCTACGCGCACGGAATGAAAAGATATCAACAATGGGAAGAGATTTCAAAATATTTTGGTGATTCTAGAAAACAACACGCTATACAAGTTGCGCAAGCTCTAGATTTATCCAACATTAAAATAGAAAAGTATTATTTAAATCGTTTCGGTTTATTTTTAGATTTAAGAACGAGTACCGATAATAAATTACACGGAAGCGGAAGACGAGTGCAAAACTTATCCGAAGGAATTACCATTCAAATTGAAAAAGAAGCCGAATCCGCGGGCGTACTAAACATGTATACTTTTATTATCATGGACGCGCAACTAAACATAAGAAACTCGCGTTTCGAATCCGTCGATTATTAGATTTGAGAACGAGTACCGACGATAACATTAAACATCTTGATAGATATTAAAAAGAAAATGTTACCTAAATATTCGCACGTTGCGCTCATTTGTGGTCAAACGGGGTGTGGAAAAACTGAATTTATTTTAAACTTGTTACAAAAAGAATATTTAAAACATTTCGAAAATATCGTTATATTGTGTCCTACCATAAAAACAATGACGCGTATCAAAATAGAAAATGGATTTGGAACAACGAGCAAGTGCT
Organism: Zoroaster sp. YZ-2022; assembly: GCA_029582265.1. Taxonomy (NCBI): domain Eukaryota; kingdom Metazoa; phylum Echinodermata; class Asteroidea; order Forcipulatida; family Zoroasteridae; genus Zoroaster; species Zoroaster sp. YZ-2022. The sequence continues at coordinate 36,706,710 of CM055830.1, forward strand.
TGTTGATGATCTAAAAGATTGTAACGTTAAACAAAGCGATAAAATAGATAGCGACGTACTAGAAGGAAACGAAACGTTGTTTATAATCGATGATTGTGGCGCGAGTAAACAATTGCATTATAAAAATACGACGAAAACAATAAATGTATGATTACTCAATTAGCTTTTAGCGGTAGGCATATTAAACATAGTTGTTGGATACTTACTCAAAAATACAATAGCGTATTAAAGGACTTTAGAGAGCAACTCAAATGGGTGTGTTTATTTTATTGTAAAGATAGAGATTCATTTGAAAATTGTCTTAGAGAAAACGATGTTATACCAACGGCTGAACTACGAGAGCAAGCGCGCGAGCAACTTAAACAAGTTTTACACAGAAAATTGATTTTAAAAACGGATCAACCTACCAGTTATGAGATACGTGACTAAAGGTCGTTGGGTAATTGCTCATAGGTTGCTCATAGGTCGTTGGGTAATTGCTCATAGGTCGTTGGGTAATTGCTCATAGGTCGTTGGGTAATTGCTCATAGGTTGCTCATAGGTCGTTGGGTAATTACTCATAGGTTGCTCATAGGTTGTTGGGTAATTGCTCATAGGTTGCTCATAGGTCGTTGGGTAATTACTGATAATACGTTGTGTGATGTATAAATTTTTCTATAAACACTTATATTAAATGGAAGAAGTTGCTAAATTGTTGATTGAAAATCCAACTACGCTACTCTCTACACAAGCAAGTGTTGTTACAAACGACGACGTGGAAATGCTAAAACAAAATCTACGAGATAAACGTCTTTTATCGGTTGTAGCTGGGGGAGATTCGAGCAATTTTTTCGGTAAAGAGTACAGCGTTAAAGATATTGAAGCGATGAGTACGGAAGAGCGTGAAGCGTTGCACACGCAATACGAAACAAAATTGGGTCGTGACATTACGCAAAGCTTAGGTAGTGCTATTTTAACATTGTACGTTAAACTTTTAGGACTCGGTTTAAATCGCGTTGATTTATACGGTTATAGTTTTGAAATTGACAATGAGGGTAAATTAATTACAGATTTAGAAAAAGACCCATTCATTAAAAGCATGCTTAGTACCGTAGCGTGTGAAATATACTACAAGTACGGTATATTAGTAGCGCCACTCAGTGCAACTCTAATTACAGCAAAACATTTAAAAAGAAAGAAGAATCTTGTATAGATAATAAAAGGAATGGAGACGAATGCACAAGTACAAGAGACGGAGACGACGGTACAACAACCAAAGACAGTAACAAAAGCACCGATTAAAAAAGAAAAAAATCCAAACAGAGTCGCGGCCGGTAAAAAACTCGCAGAACTCAATAAAAAGAAAAAACTAGAATTAAAAAAAGATTCGACTAAAACTCAACAAGCGTTAACGAAAAACACAACGCTGCAAGATCGCTCCGCGTCAACGAGTGAAACGACGAGCTCAAACAACTACTACTATATCGCTATTGCTTTGTTTGTTGGAGGTTTAGGTGCTTACTACTTTTTAAGCGGTAGTAACAAAGAGCCAACTGTTTTTGAAAAACCAAGTGAAAGTAAACTTGTCGAAAATGCATTTAAAAACGAACTTGAAACAAAAAAACATGTTGTTTTTGAAATGGAATAATTTTTTTTTATATATTATTAATATAAATACAATGGACACGAAAGGAATCGCAAATTCAGCTTATCACAGCGCCGTTATGACTCTTTTTATTGTTTTGTACAGCATGTTGGGTGAAAAAATATTTAAAATGAAACCTGCCGATTTAGGAAAATTGGATATAAAAGACGGGCTAAAACTCACTACGGTAGTTGCCGCGAGTGGTGTAACGCAAATGTGGCTAGTTAAACAAGGAATTTTGCCAAGTAATGTTATGAATTCTGAATAAAAAAATGTATTAAATGTTTTTAAAATAATGTATTTATAAACACTTTCTATTTTATAAAAAAAAGTTAAATATAAATGGACGCTAACGAGAAAAGGTTATCTAACGTGTATTATAGTCCTAAAGGATACTTTAAAGGTCAAGATGCAATAAATAAACTGTCTAAAGAAACAAAAATAAATGTCAAAATAGTTAGACAGTGGATAAAAAGCAAGCGCTGTGGCAAATTTATTTACCCTATCCTAAATATATTCCTAGACCAACTTCATCATACAGCGCGTTTGAAAAACCAAATGAAGTTCATCAAGCGGATCTATTGTTTCTTCCTCATGATGTTATCGGTAAAAGAACTTACAAGTATGCGTTAACGGTTGTAGATGAAGCCAGCAGATATAAAGCTGCAGTACCTTTAACCGATAAAACCGCTATGATGGTTGGTAACGCGTTTGAGAAAATTTATAAACGTAGACCGTTAACTTGGCCTACACGTTTAAAAGTCGATCCTGGAAAAGAATTTATGAGTAGCGTTAACGTAATAATGAGTAAACATAATGTAAAAATTCAACGAGGTGAGGTTGGTAATCATAGAGCTCAGGGTATAGTGGAGCGGTTTAATAAAACGTTGGCTGAAAGATTATTTTCTCACCAGTACGCTAAAGAAATAACGAGTGCAGCAGTATCCGGCGTAGCAGTAGTAAATAGAGAGTGGGTTAAAAGATTGCCGGAGGTTGTGAAAGAGTTAAATAATACAACAACGCGTCTTATAAATTTAAAACCAAAAGACGCGGTTAAATTGAGCAGTGTAGAGCAAAATCCAGCCTCACCCGTAAGTGTAAAAAAAGAAAAAAGAATCCCAAACAACAGTTTAATTAGGTATTTATACGCACCGGGTGAAGCTGAAAAAGATACGAGACGTAGAGCGACCGATCCTATATGGAGTATAAACATTTATAGAATATCTAAAACTGTTAAAGGTGTGAATCAACCTATATTGTACTATTTAGAAGGAGGCCCCGCTCGTAGTTTTGTAAGACAAGAATTACAAATTATCCCGCGAAATACACAAAATCCGCCAAAGAGATTGTAATCAATCATTCAAAATCAATCATTCGTAATCAATCATTCAATTGTTATTAAACGGTGACCGTAAGCTAGAGTGTCTATTCCGTTTTCTAAAATGTGTTTCTTTGTATCTAAAGGAGAGAGTGATATTTTATTTACTCGCGTTGTATATAGTCTGTGTTTTTCGTGATTAATAAAACTCATATCATGATGCAGAGTATTTTTAAATGATAAAACTTGTTTATAGCGGTCGTGTTTAATTTGTTGCATTAAAACTTGTTTTTTAACTCCTTTAGCTTTTCTTATTTGTTTTTCATCTCGATAAAAGTATCGAATACATTTTGGTCTTAAACACACAACTTCGGAAATTACTGTTCCTTGCGCACTCATCTTTCATTTTGCCAATCACTTTTTTGTTGTTTTCAGAATGTAAAAAATTATCTTGTTTATAATTACTAAAATCGTACAAAGATTTGTTTTTACATAAATCTTTATACACATCTTGCGTTTTAATCTCGAGCAACAAACTATCCGTGTCTGTGTAAATCAACTCACAATCATAGTTTGTTTTTAAATGATTGTAATAAAAATCGTACATGAAAGCTTTAGATATATCCAATATGCTCATTCCTACGTAAACTGGCCGGTTGAGAACGAGTTTTGTCTTGTGCATGTGAATAGCCACTAGATCATTATCGAAAATCCTAGCCTCGGCAAAATTCGGTTTCGCTATAAGCGCGCGAATTAAATTGTCTTGTTTTTCATCGTTTAATCGCTTCAAATTTACGTTAATGCGATTTCGTACATTTTCCATCGTTTTACCGAAAACCGAATTGTTCATCAGTTTAAACAAATCTTTTTCAAAATCACTCTTTGCATCTTTTCTTAATCGTGTATTTAAATCAATGTATGATTTCATCCAACACGATTCGTCAAATTCTAAAACTTTATGAATTTTAGTTAGATTCATACCGAGTTCCAAATACAATAGTAAATTACGATAATGAATCACGTAGTTTTTCTTGTCGTATAAATTTGGAACTAATTTAACAACGTTTGGAGCCGGCTTGCCGGTTAGCAACTCGTGTTGATAGTCGCTCATCCATTCTTTCGGTACTGTCAACGACTCTGGCGCGAGTGGAAACGCGTTGTGAGAATCGTGTAATTCTTTAGGATATTCTAAATCGACTTCTAAAATGTATCCTTTATCGTTTTTAAATCCTTGTTCCTCGAGTCGTTTTATTCGTTTTTCACTCAACCATTTGAAATTACCAGTCGGTAAAGGTTGACTCATCGCGTAGCCGTATACATTATTCGCATCTAAATACATAATGTAACTCGATGGTTTTGATTTATCGTAGTCGTCTAAATACGCGTTGTTTGCTTTAGCGTATCGTTTGCTCACCATACACATTCCTCCCCGCGTGCCTTTTTCTATAAACAAATGCATGTCAATATCCGTAAACAAATCTAAAGTTTGTTTCGAATGTTTTAACAAAGCGTCCCAACTCAATCCCGGACTGGTGTAATAATTAGCCGGATCTAAACCGTATTGTTGCATGCAAGTATTACGAAAGTTTTCAAACACATCCGCCAACAAAAAGCATCTGTACGCACGTACAAATCGTGATAATCCCCAAATGTTTACAATCAAACTTGCTGTAAACATTCTTTGCGTGTCGTATTGAGAGGTGGTAATGTGTTGGCTGTTTAAACTGCTATAAAAGATTCTATCGAAGGAAGTTGCGTTTCTTTAAATTTTCAAAACTGTCTACGTACTCGTAAGGATAAATGCCCTTGCTTTTAATAAGATTGAATTTTTCTAAGGAGGGTTTCGAGTTTAGTCGTGATTGGAAAAGAATCGTTTGATTTTACGAGTTTGTTCTAGCAAGTTAATAAAAATTGAGCGCTGTCGATAAATCGTAGTTGATTAATACTAAAAGAAATATACTTTTCGATATTGTTTGCGATGCACGTTAAACTTCCTTCTGCTACGACCGGCAGCTTGTATAATAAGATGAGAGTCATAGCCTCGCAAATTATGAAATACGACTGGAATAAAAAGTTTTCTCTGGTTTTTAAACTTAGTCTTAAATTACAACAATTATGCGCAGCAGCTCTATATTTTCCGGTAATGTGACAATGATCCTTTACCTTTTTATACTTGGCGTCAGGCTCTGCCGCGCAAGCGTCGTCTTTAAAAAAACTTGTTTTCACATATCCAACACTCGCTCGCGTTCTTGTAATCTTTTTACTTCTTCAGTCATGTTTAACTTTTTCCAGGATTTTTTAAATATCGTATTAATCTTTTCTTCTTCTTTTTTAATTCATTTAAAAATGTTTCGCGGCATCTTTTTCCCCTATACGTAACGGGAGTTACTTTTACCGTCGCAACAAACGACGACGTACGAATAACCGCAAACGATGTGTTCTTGTAGTTTTTAGTATTGGTAGAGTTTTCGTCTACAATCTTTTTAATAACACTCTCAAAGTCTGCATGTATCACGAATGGGACTTTTATCTTTTAAAAATTTATAAACTTTACCTTGTCGTTTTTATACTTTATTGGTAAACAATTTGTGTTGGTTTGTCATTTATTCCTTTACACATTTCTACGTGGTTTTCTAAATGTTCTTTCGTTGAAAACCTTGTAAACATCGTAAAAACAAAAATGTTTGGGGTTGTGATGGTTCGTTTGATCAAAAGTAGTTTATTCATATCTTTTATATAAACGTAGTGAGATTTAGCGTCTTTGTGAACCATTAATAAATTTATGCGATCTAGATTTGCTGGTTGATCGCTAATTTGTAAACTAGTATAGTTTTTTTTCACAACCAAAACGTTTACCGCTATATTGTTTTGTTTTTCTACTAGCTTAATTTGATTAATCGGTGTTGGTGTTGAAATATTGTTAAAATTAAAACCATCATCTATTGGGTATTTATCGTTCTATCAACGCCAGTCGGCCGTGGGAAAACGATGAGCGCGCAAAGCCCATCGCAAACAATTGTCATCGTTGTTTTAACGTTGATGCACGCTTTTATTTTAATATAGTCGCATAGCTCGATATAACTACCTCCCTATTAATGGTTGATATTTAGAGATTCTGAGATTCATATCTACGATACGATCTACGAACCATCCACTACCCTCTCGTATATTTTTCTAAAGTTTTCAGCAATTTGCGAAAAAACAACAACTAGCATATCGTCAATGTCGTTTAAATTTAATAAAACATTGGGTTTTTGTTGTGAAAATTTGGTTCAGCTTCGTCGGTTTGAGCTATAGTTTTCTTTAAGTAATTTAATGCGTATGTATATCATAAACTTTAACGCATTAAATTCCTGCAAGTCTTTTCGCAACTTGTCAATAATCTTTAAATTTACCGCTTGGGAAAAATGTTTAAATCTTTTTCTTTGTGTGGTTCAACGGAACAATCATTACATGTTCGCGTAATAACTTCCACCAACGATCGTTTTATTAAATTTCAACTCAGTTTCTTTACCGTAAAACCTTTCAATAGCGGCTACGTAATCTTTTTAATCAACTGCGCTTTTTACCAGAAGCCGCGATGAGGGAATATTTATATTTTCAACATTTATACGCCTTTTCAATTCAACCAAATTTAATTTGTACAATGGTTTTTGTTTATGATGTTGAACATAATTTTTTACAGCTTCGTAATAAACACGTTTATTAAATCTACCTGTTCTGTTTGAAATTATACGAATTTGTTTCTCTCTTACAAAATCTTCTAATTTTTCCTTTGTCCATTTTGATAAAAATTGTTGAGCTTGCATCGTCTCTGTAATCAATATATATTTAGAAAATATAAACGTAAAAAAAAAAATTAAAAAAACGTGAAGTATCTATTTTATGTTTAAAACATGTGGGAAACTGCTTTTTTCAAAACCCCCTACTACTACCCAGAGAATTTGAAGAAATATCGTTTTTCTTAAAATGCTAGTTTTTCAAAACGCCCTACTACTACCCAGAGAATTTGGGAAAAATGATTTTTTGAGCTGCTGGTCCAGTTCCCTCATCTGACATACTACTAGCCGTGGTCGTCAAGGGCATGCCGATTCCCGGCACCTTTTAGAGCCCACGGGAAGGAAGCGTATCACAACAAAGGCTCTTTTTAGAGCCCGTGGGATCGAAAGGGTTAATTCGGCCACACATGGAGGGAACGCGGTTTACGTTACTGAGAGGCGAGCAGGTATACCACTATGCTGTCAAGCAATGCAAAAAACTGGGGTGAATTATTATATAAAGTACATTATATAACAGCTTTAAAAAGGGAACGGCAATATTTGTCTGCAGAAAAAGCATCGCGCCCTTGAATGCACGGTGTAGTTACTTGTACGGCAAGCAATGATGAGGTACACAAGTGTGTCCAAGGCCTAGTTGAGATGTATTATGGACAAATTGTTACTGACTGTGTATTTCAAAAACACCCAAATATATTAGTTCGCTTTGTTAAAAACGGCTGAGGGTCACTGAAAATGTGTTTAAAATCTTTTTTTTAAATGGCCCCCCGTCTGGACAGCCTCTATTAGGTCTAGGTGACGCAACTAAGCAGTTATAGGTATCCAGGGTTTACGCAGATCTAGAACTCGAATATGAAGTCTTGAGACTAAAAAAATTAAAAATTTAAAAATTTAAAAATAAAAGAAAGAACGCTCGATGGACTTCTAAGAAGATTTGATACGTTTGGAATAATTTGATATGGTAACTTGTACCGTACTGTATATTCCACGAAGTTTCATTATGTTGAAGGCTTTATTACGTGGAAACGTGGAATCCGGGGTCATCTACTAATTTTATTT
>CM055830.1:36714986-36740436 GCA_029582265.1 Zoroaster sp. YZ-2022
TCACTTTCACCCCCTTTTGTAACATAATCTCAAAGTCAGGAAATTTGAATATGACTTCTGCGAATAAAGTGATAGTGACATCTTATATTCTCAAAAAATGTTGTGCTGTATCATCGAGGAGTTCAGAGCGCCTAGTGGCATTTTTTAAAAGGGAATTATTTCCCAATCTAGAAGTGAACCAAAGCAAGTACAAAGTTATTTTTCATGTGATCATGAGGAAGTTTCATTGTCGTATAATTATTATTCAAATCACCTGTTCATTTTTACTTCGGTCCAAACAATTAGACCAAAGTCAACACGATCTAATACAAAATTTGATATATTTTTGAATATTGAAATTGATATTGAAATAATAAAATATGATACCCCTTTTTTACAAAATATGATATTGACATCATCGTTGATAATTTGATTGAACCGGAAGTTGACTCAGACACCGTGTGTTTGTTCAAACAAACATAAGCTCTGATTTTAACTTGAGGTATTTTTTATTATCAACAGTGACCACTGTTACTCCCAGTCTGTTACTCCATTCCTTTTTGGTGTTTGTTCACACGTACAGACCTGTTTGCATTTTCTAAACGTCAGCGCCCTGCCAAACGCAGCAGCAGACTTGATCAAGTCTACCTCCCAATATCGAAGATGGCGGCTGCACAATAATGAATGTCTGTACAGGCAACAACGGTTTAGTTTGATACTGTGGAGGCCTGACGAGCTTCCATCCCACAGCAACATACAAGCTGTTTCGTTCTTCCATTGTTGCAAAGTGTTATTTGTGGCAGTACTCTGCTTTATGGTAAGTTAAAACATGTCTTTCAAAAGTTACAAAAGAATTGAGTGAGGCGGCGCTAATGTTTGGATTATTGTGTAGCGCTTCGCTTTATGACCTAGCTCTCTGTCGTGTCCTTGTTGCAACTGCGGCGTAGAGGACAACGATCTCTCAGACTATGTTACGGGTCACGCACTGTGTAGGGATGTGAACAGAAGTCTGGGATTGGGTCGAATCACTACTGAACCTTACAACTGGGCAATTCTCCGGTAACGGATTGATGACGTCCATTCATGACCCATGCCAACATTTGCCCATCACCTGAAAAAAATGTTTATACTAGACAACTAATCTGTATATGTCATTGTCATTGGGCCAAGATCCCAACTTAGAACGTTCATTAGGCACAAAATGAACAAAAAATCACCCTGCTGGGTCACTTAAATTGGGAGAGGTCAAAGAATTTCGGTAACGGAATTACGACGAAGGACAATCAGTTCAGGTCTTGCATAAATTAATAAATCTCTGTGAAGTTTAGTAATTTCAAAAGGGGTGTTATTGTAGTATAATGACTTTAGTAAGGGTTAATAATAACTTACAATGCAAAATAAAATTTTAAATATTATTCCTTTATTGAAAAAAAATTACTTCAATCATTGGTAACAGAATTACGTCGGGACGGTAACGGAATTACGTATTGTATTTGTACAGGTCTAAAAATAGCGCTAAATGCAAGGCAAAAAACAATAATAAAAACAGTATTTTACTTGAATTTCTACATTTAGTATATCCTTTTTCTTTTTTTTTATGATATTCAATAATGTTCTCACAAGTACCTTATCCTGAACATACATAATCCAGAATTAAATCACAACATTTTGGAATTGTAACAATGTATAGCAGATCAAAGTTGAAAAATTGCTCCTTTTTTTGTACATGTGGGAGTCCAGTGTATTGGCCCTAGAATGCGGCTATGTCTACCCCACAACCCACCATATCATAATGTACAGTTTGCCTTGCGGATGTTATGTGATAATGAATGCAGACAGTTCATTTCCCTGTGTTGCCATATCCTTATAAGTTACCCCCCCAAAAATTACTAATCCAAATTAATATTCCACATTGACCAGTTCATTGAACCTATTATTTCTTGCAATTCAATATTTTTGGTCTTCCCTAATAAATGGGATGATCAGGCTACATTTACATTTTTAAGCAAATATATTATTACTTTATCTGAAACGTATATAATGATGGAAACTGTTGTGTTTTTGATGATCTTCCCTGGTTGTCATCATTGTGTTTGTTAATGTGACTAGAGGCACCATAGTAGTGATAACATTTATTGATAACAAAATTAGTGTTACAGTTCGGTAACACCTGTCTTATTCCAACTCTAATAGAGACTAATTGCTGCTTAAATAAATTCAAGTTGTGAGGGCAGTTTCGAGTGTTTGTACATTGTACAGGCTACTGGGTATTGCCCATTCTTATCTAATTTATTATAAGTTTAGTGACTTTGTGTTCAGTCCACACCTATTACGGGATAGCTCCATTAGAAACTTTCCGGGTTTGAGGCCCCAAACTCAAAAATCACATCCTTTTCAATGCAAATTTTTTAAGTGTGTTTTGTCAATACATATCAGATTAGATAGCTAATCCTGCGGTAACTGAAATATACACCGGCTGGCTGTGGTTGCAGAAAAATATCACATAGAAGGCATTAGTTTTCGGATTCCATTCTTGTATTTTCATTCTTTTGTCAAAAGTTATCATAGTTTCATTGTTTAATCCTCAAAAGGACCAAGTATGAGCTGAGAACGTACGGCACACGGTAACTCAACGGCCGTGAAAATGCCAGCGTTGCGTGCGAATGGATATTTACTAAGGTTGATGCTTACTTATTAGGGTTTTGCAATAATGGTCTAATATTTAAAAATCGATTCTAGTCGTCAATAAAGGTCGTTGGGTATATTTATTTATGTTTGGTCATATAGTTTTAACGAAGTTGAACGAAAATAGTGAGCAACATTGTCCTACTTTTCAGGCGTAGGTTTAAATATGCCTGCGTACGCGCCACACTCAACAACGAGCATAGGCATGGTGGGTGATTTAACTTTACGTGCAATAGCCTACACATGGCGCTGTATGGCAAAATAGGCCAAAGCGTTTATTGTTTTGATCGGTGGGGGAGGTACGCGGCGGAATGCAATTTTTCTGCAATTCAAAATTGCCATCAGATCAAAAGGAAAATAAAATCACTGGACCCCAATGTTTGAATATACATGTACATGTATGCGTGAGACTTCCACGGTAATGCAGCGCAGCCGGCCCGAAACCACGACTCACGCCAGGTCCCCGCACATATCTACATGCGAGCAGCATTTCACACAGCGGCAAACCTATGTTAACGTTAACATTGTGTGGTGACATGATCAAATCGCTTAACGAATATTTGTATTGGTTGTATGACAATGTATATGTTCTCGTTCGACCAATAAGAACAGTTTTACGCGCTATAGGCATTGCATATACCGCGTAACGAATATTTCTATTGGTTTGTATGATGACGTACAGTTGGTCGTTCGACCAATAGACAAAATTGATACGCGCTATGCGGCGTGCACGCACGTGTTAACTAGACTACCGGTGAGCTTGTCCGAGTGCCTTCCAACGACTGCATCAATATATAATATATACATAGCCTACATGTAACAGCAAAAAAACTCCCCGTCACCCTAAAATATTTATTTCAATTTATAATTAATATAATTTGTTTAATGAAGAATATTATGAATATAAGGTGAAACACGAACAAAAATGTTGTAAATTTGGTTGACCTGGCAGCCAACCATCCCTAACATTGTATATTTATATTATGTTTAATAATATAATTACTTAACAAAATTTGGGGTGACGTATATAATTAATCAAGTTATTTTATTTGTCATATAAAGAAAAATCTACAACTTTCTTGTTATGGAATTAAGAATTGTTGTTGCGAGTGCACGTTTTTCCACTCGCAATTTTACGTGGCCCCCGTTGAAAGCACTCGCAATACGGCACGTTCCCGTTCCCCCGCGTGTTTTGAAGCATTTTTGAAGCAACTTGTGGGCTGTACTGTATATGAGCGTTGCTCAGGGCAGCCTATGCTGCAGCGGATGCTGACGCAGCCACAGCCGCCGCCAAATTCGAAACGGCCTTACTTTCGATCCCAACCACGGAAGGCCCAACTTTCGACTACAATACGTAACTTTATCAAGCATCTGCAATGGAATTTGTAACGTTGCCCCCTCTGAAAATTCAATAAATAGTATTGCGCTCAATTCTTTCCGGTGGGAGTAGCATCATTAAACAAGGCAGCTCCTATCGCTCATCAGCTGTACTGTATGCTTGCGCGTCACGAAAAGAAACTTGTGAATGTTGCCGGTAGAGATCGTCCCATGGGGTGATTATACTGACATTAAATACATTAAATACATTCATTTATGTGAAATACTGTTAATACAAATTGTTTAAATCTGAGAAAGGAGATTGGTGAAAATAAAATGGAAATACATGTACTGTAGTATATGTAGATGGGGGTCCTGGGCCACCTACTTAAAAAATGATTTTTAACCAAATTCGCTGGGTAGTAGTAGGGAGATTGACCAGGTTTTATGAATTCTAAAACGATTTCTAAAATGATTTTTTAAACAAATTTTGTTTCTAAAAAACATATTTTGAACAAATTCGCTGAGTAGTAGTAGGGATTATTTTTTAAATTTGGTTTATTTTGTTTAAAAAAATTAAACTTCACTGTTTTTAAAGATTAAAAACATGCTTACTTAAAAGTGAGTATCAAAAGATTTATCAGACGGTGAAAGATGGGCCACCTACTTAAAAAATGATTTTAAGTAATGATTTTAAGGGAGTTTCCCTTTCATGAGGTCGTTTTAAGATGACCTCATCAAAAAAATCGATGAGGTCATCAAAACCACCTTTGGTTTTGAGTGTATTTCAAAAACTATACTTGAAAAAAACAAGATAATATTATCTTGTTTAATAATAAAGATGACAACGAAATATTTATCAAAATACACATTACCAGAATTGAAAGAGTTTGCACGAGAACACATTGGTCGAATAGTTCTAATGCAAAACAACAAGAATAAAGTAGATAAACGTAGTTATTACAACGCAGTGAAAAGTATATACAACGTAAAAAACAAAAGCCATTGTACAAATTAAATTTAGTCGAATTGAAAAGACGTATAAATGTTGAAAACATAAATATTCCCTAGACACGGCTCTGGTAACAGTGGGCAATTGATTAAAAAGATTATGCGCCGCTATTAAGGTTTCATGGTAAAGAAGAAGAGTTGAGGTTTAACCCACTAAAAGACGGTGGAAAATATTTACGCGAACGAAGGATGATTGTTCCGATGAATCAAAGCAAGAAAAAAGATTTAAACATTTTTTCTAAGCGGTAAAACCAAAGATAATAGCAAAGTTGGCTTTAGACTTGATAGAATTTAACGCGTGCAAGTTTATGATACGTACGTACATTAAATTACTTAAAGTAAAACAAAATGGTTCGGTCGATGAAGCTGACCAAATTTTCATAATAATAAGCAAATTGTTTTATTAAATTTAGACAACATTGAAGATACGCTCGTTACTGTTTTTTCGCAAATTGCTGAAGTTTAGAAAAATATACGAGAGAGAGAGAGAGGGTTCTGGATGGGAAATAGATCGTATCGTAGATATGAATCTCACCATCGCGAAATATAAACCTCTTAAAGGAGGTAGTTATATTTCACTATGCGACTATATAAAAAATAAAAAAGCATGCATCAACGTTAAAAACAACGATGATAATTGTTTGCGATGGGCTTTGTGCGCTCATCGGTTTCCCGAGCGATCATGTATAGAACTTCTAAATACCCAACAGAAGATGGTTTTAATTTTAATAATATCAAAGCACCAACTCCTATTTGTCAAATTAAGCTGAGTAGAAAACAAAAACAACATAGCGATAAACGTTTTTGGTTGTGAATCAAAATCGATACTAGTTTGAGCTCAGCAAACAACCGGCGGAGCTAAATCGCATAAATTTACTATTGATTCACGAGGAAGCTAGATCTCACTACGTTTACATAAAGACGTGAATAAATTACTTTACGACCAAACGAACCACAAAGAACGTAAACATTTTTGTTTGAGATGTTTACAAGGTTTTTCAACAAAAGCGTATCTAGAAAATCACGTAGAAAATGTGAAAGGGAATAAACGACAAACCGACAAAATTGTTTTACCAGAAAAGCATAAAAGCGACAAGGTAAGTTTATAAATTATCATAAAAAGATGAAAGTTCCTTTCGTAATATACGCCGACTTTGAGAGCATTATTAAAAAGATTGTTGACGAAAACTCTACAATACTAAAAACTACAAGAGCACATCGTTTGCGGTTATTCGTACGTCGTTGTAAAATGCGATGGAGAAAATGGTTTCCCTGTACGTACAGGGAGAAGATGCGGCTAAACATTTTTTTTAAATGAATTACAGAAAGAAGAAGAAAAGATTAATACGATATTTAAAAAACCTAAACAATTAAACATGACTAAAGAAAATGTAGAAAATTACAACTCTGCTAACGAGTGTTGGATATGCGAAAATAATTTTTAGAGACGATAAAGTAAGAGATCATTGTCACATTACCGGAAAATATCGAGGCGCGGACACAACTATGTAATTTAAAACTAAGTTTAAAACCAGAAAAAACTTTTATTCCGGTCGTTTTTCATAATTTACAAGCTGACTCTCATCTCATTATGCAAGCTGCCGGTCGTAAAAGGAAATTTAACATGCATCGCAAACAATATAGAAAAGTATATTTCTTTTAGTATTAATCAACTACGATTTATCGACGGCGCTCAATTTTACCAGCTGCATAGACAAACTCGTAAAATCAAACGATTCTTTTCCAATTACAAAAAGTTTGAACCAAATGTAGAAAAATTCAATCTCATTAAAAGCAGGGCATTTATCCTTACAGTACATGGACTCTCTTCGAGCGTTTCAAAGAAACGCAACTTCCTTCTATAAGAATCCTTTTACAGTAGTCTAAACTGTCAACATTACCACCTCTCAATACGAGCATGCTAAAAACGTTTTAGCGAGTTTAATTGTAAAAACTTGGGTGATTATCACGATTTGTACGTGCGTACCGATACTTGCTTGTTGGCGGACGTGTTTGAAAACTTTCGCGCTACTTGCGCGAAACAATACCAGTTTAGATCCGGCTGGTATTATACGGGTCCGGTCTGAGTTGGGACGTTTATTAAAACATTCGAAACAAACTTTAGATTTGTTTACGGATGTCGACATGCATTGTTTATGAAAAAGGCACGCGAGAGGGAGGAACGTGCATGGCGAGTAAACGATACGCTAAAGCAAACAACGCGTATTTAGACGATTACGATTCATCTAAACCGTCGAGTTACATTATGTATTTAGATGCGAACAATTTATACGGATACGCGATGAGTCAACCTTTACCGACTGGTAATTTTAAGTGGTTGAGTGAAAAACGAATAAAACGACTCGAGGAACAAGGATTTAAAAACGACAAAGGATACATTTTAGAAGTCGATTTAGAATACGTTAAAGAATTACACGATTCTCACAACGCGTTTCCACTCGCGCCAGAGTCGTTGACGGTGCCGAAAGAATGGATGAGCGACTATCAACACGAGTTGCTAACCGGCAAGCCGGCTCCAAACGTTACTAAATTAGTTCCCAATTTATACGACAAACGCAACTTCGTGATTCATTATCGTAATTTACAATTTACAACTCGGCATGAAGCTGACTAAAATTCACAAAGTTTTAGAATTTGATGAAGCACGTTGGATGAAATCGTACATTGATTTAAATACGCGATTAAGAAAAGATGCAAAGAGTGATTTTGAAAAAGATTTGTTTAAACTCATGAACAATTCGGTTTTTGGTAAAACGATGGAAAATGTACGAAATCGCATTAACGTAAATTTGAAGCGATTAAACGACGAAAAAGCAGAAAATCAAATTCACGCTCATCTCGAAACCCGAATTTTGCCGAGGCGAGTTTTCGATAATGAACTAGTGGCGATTCACATGCACAAGACGAAACTCTTACTCAACCGCCCGGTTTACGTAGGAATAGTATACTGGATTTATCTAAACATTTAATGTACGATTTTTATTACAATCATTTAAAAACAAACTACGATTGTGAGTTGATCTACACGGATACGGATAGCTTGTTGCTCGAGATTAAAAACGCAAAGATGTGTATAAGATTTATGTAAAAACAAATCTTTATACGACTTTTCAAATTATAAACAAGATCATTTTTACATTCTAAAGTTAATAAAAAGTGATTGGTAAAATGAAAAGACGAGTGTGCGGAGTACCTATAGCGGAAGTTGTGTGTTTGAGACCCAAAATGTATTCGATACTTTTTATCGGACGAAAACAAATAAGAAAAAGCTAAAGGAGTTAAAAAACAAGTTTTAGAACAACAAATCAAACACGATAAATATAAACAAGTATTATCTCTGAAAATACTCTGCATCATAATATGAGTTTTTATCAAACACGAAAACATAGATTATATACAACATGGTAAAAAAAATATCGTTATCTCCTCTAGACACAAAGAAATACATTTTAGAAAACGGAATAGATACTCGCGCTTACGGTCATTACGCTATCGCGAAGCTGGCCTCGCCGTTTAACAACAATTACAATTACAATTACAATTACGATCTCTTATGCAGTTACGATCGTTTAACAATAGGGGGATTTTGTGTATCTCGAGGAATAATTTGTAATTCTTCTTTTACAAAACTACGAGTGGGACCTCCTTCTAAATAATACAAGATGGGTTGACTCGCGCCTTTAATAGTTTTAGATATTCTATAAAATTTTATACTCCATATGGGATCTGTCGCTCTACGTCTAGTATCTTTTCAGCTTCACCGGGTGCGTATAAATACCGAACTAGGCTGTTTCTAGAATTCTTTTCGTTCTTTACAACAACTGGTGAGGCTGGATTTTGCTCGACGCTACGTAATTTAATAGCGTCTTTAGGTTTCAAGATTAATTAGTCGCGTCGTCTCGTTGTTTAACGCTTTTACTAGAGGTAATCTTTTGACCCATTCTCTGTTTCTCGTATCGGTCGCTATTTCTTGCGCGTATTGATGTGAAAATAATCTTTCACTCAAAGTTCTATTAAATCGCTCCACCATACCCTGAGCTCTGTGATTACCGACCTCGCTTCTTTGTATCGAGACATTACGTTTACTCATCAGTACGTTGACGCTACTCATAAATTCTTTTCCAGGATCGACTTTTTTATAATTTTAGGCCAAGTTAATAAGACCGTTTATAAATTTTCTCAAACGCATTACTGACTTGCGTAGCTGTTTTATCGGTTAACGCTTGTGCTTCTTTAAATCTACTGGCTTCATCGATAATTGTTAACGCGTATTTGTACGTAATTCTACCAACTTCATCGTGCGGAAGAAACAGTAAATCTGCTTGATGAACCTCGTTTGGTTTTGCGAAAGTACTATTTGATGAGGTTGGTCTTGGAATATATTTAGGATAGGGTAAATAAATTTGCCACAACGCTTGCTTTTTTATCCATCGCGAAACTAATTTTACATTTACCTTAGTTTCTTTAGCCAGCTTGTTGATAGCGTCGAAACCTTTGTAATATCCTCGCGGACTATAATAAGCGTTTGAAAGTTTTAGCTCATCCATTTTTATATTGCGCAACATATTTTTTATTCATTAGGAATATTAGGCATGAGCGAATCTGGTAAAATTCCTCGTTTAACTAACGCCGTTTGAGTTCCACCGGCTAATGCGACTGTCACGGTGAGTTTAACCCATCTTTTGCACTAAACTTTCCCAAGTTGGCTGGTTCTACAGCAATGCTTTTTACCGATCATACTGTATAAAACTATAAAAACTCCAAAAAACGAGGCTGTGATAAACCGAATCTGCGATTGTTTTGGTTCTATTGGCATTGAAGACATATTTATAACTGTAAATATAATATTTAAAAAAACTTTTATTCCATTTCAAAAACAATGAGTTCTCTCGTGGTGGGTGGTTCTCTAATCGTAGTTGGTTCTCTAATCGTAGTTGGTTCTCTAATCGTAGTTGGTTCTCTAATCGTAGTTGGTTCTCTAATCGTAGTTGGTTCTCTAATCGTAGTTGGTTCTGCTTCGCTAGGTTTACTAAACAAGAAATAAGCGATACCTCCGATAGCTAAACCAATAGCTATATAATAGTAGTAACTCGTCGAGTTGTTTTCTTTATAAATAGGCGCTTCTTCGCTATCGCGAGACGTTTTAACGCTTTTAGTGGGTTTAGCGAGTTGTAGTTTTTCTTTTGTTAATTTCGGCTAGTCTTTTCCCAGCCGCGACTCTGTTTGGTTTTTTTCTTTTTAGTCGCTGGTTGGGTTACGGTCTGGCGTTGAAGTTTGCGGTTGCATCGGTTCCGGTTGCGAAATCTGCTCGTTCGTTTCCATCTCCTTTATTATGTATACTAGATTCTTCTTTTCTTTTTACATGTTTTGCCGTAATTAGCGAAGCGCTGATAGGCGCTATCAACATACCGTACTTGTAATATATTTCGCACGCTACGGTACTAAGCATGCTTGAAATGAACGGATCTTTTCTAAATCTGAAATTAATTTACCTTCATCGTCAATTTGAAATTTATGACCGTACAAATCTATACGATTTAAACTAAATCCTAATAGTTTAGCGTATAACGTTAGAATGGCGCTACCTAAAGATTGCGTTATATCACGGCCCAACTGGTTTTCGTATTGCGTGAGTAATACATCTCGCTCTTGCGTACTCGACGATTCAATATCGCTAACGCTATACTCTTTACCAAAAACTTGATGAATCTCCTCAGATACGACCGATAAAGACGTTTATCTCGTAGTTTTGCTTCAATAGTAACGCATCGTCGTTTATATCGGGCGTTGCGCTTTACGTGGGTGGATTTTCAGAAAATATTTTAGCAACTTCTTCCATTTATTATAAACGTTTACAGAATAATTTGTCAAATTTATAAATATATATACAAACCAATAATTAATATGAGGTAACCAATCAGGTTTTAATAACCATATGTCGTTTAGCTCAGTTTCGTTAGCGTCCAATAGTAAGGATTCCATTTATATGGTCGTTTTTATAATTTATACAAGTAATTACCCAACCACCTACGAGTAATTGCTCTTAACCTACTAGTATTGCTCTTAACCTACTAGTACTACCCAACGACCTGCGAGTAACCTACAAGTAATTGCTCTAACCCGTGGCATTACTCAACAACCTGCAGTAATTGCTCGCGACCCTCAGTCACGTATTTCATAATCGGTAGGCTGATCCGTTTTAAAAATCAACTTGCGATGTAAAACTCGTTTTAGTTGCTCACGCGCTCGCTCTCGTAACTCGGCCGTCGGAATAACATCATTTTCTCTAAGACAATTCTCGTACGAGGTCTCTATCTTTACAATAAAATAAACACCCATTTGAGTTGTTCTCTGAAATCTTTCAATACGCTATTATATTTTTGCGAAAGAATCCAACAGCTGTGTCGTACGTGTCTACCGCTAAAAGCTAATTGCGTGATCATACATTTATTATTCTCGTCGTATTTTTTATAATGCAACTGTTTATTAGCGCTGCAATCGTCTATAATAAACAACGTTTCTTCCGTTTTGAAAGCATCGCTATATATTTGTATAGCCCTATTCAGCGATATGTCGTTTAATTCGTTAACGTGTACGTTATCGTCGTTTAGAACCCATTTTCTATTTTTGTACGTATCGTTGTTGAAAATGGTGGGGCATAATATAACGATATTTTTAAAATATTTAAAATATTCATTTTGTAATAAATTTAAAACAAATTCAGTTTTACCGCATCCCGTTTGTCCGCAAATTAACGCGGCGTGTGGATATTTAGGTAACATTTTCTTTTAATATTAAACGTTTTTTAATAATCACGCTATCGTTGACATTTAGTGTGATGTTTAATAATCTACAGATTCAAAACGTGAGTTTCTTATGTTTAGTTGCGCGTCCATGATAATAAAAGTATACATGTTTAGTTCACCCGAGGATTCGGCTTCTTTTCAATTTGAATGGTAATTCCTTCGGATAAGTTTTGCACTCGTCTTCCGCTTCCGTGTAATTTATTATCGGTACTCGTTCTTAAATCTAAAAATAAACCGTATCGATTAAAAATAATAATTTGCTATTTTTATGTTGGATAAATCTAGAGCTTGTGCAACTTGTATAGCGTGTTGTTTTCTCGAATCACCAAAATATTTTGAAATCTCTTCCCATTGTTGATATCTTTTCATTCCGTGCGCGTAGAGTTGATTGGGAACGCCTTCGATGGTAATACTAACTTTGTTTATTTTCGGATTATAAAACCTGTTGCACTCTTGTATGCTGGGTTCTTTGAATAGAAACAATATTCCTTTCATACTTTTTGCTGGAGTATTTAAATTTATATTCCACATTGTATCTTTTTTGTTTAACGTTGTTACGCTCTGTCTCAGTACACGATCAAACAATATACTCGTTCTATTGCTGTATTGATTTCTAATCGTTCTAGCGAGTTCCGGCATATGAACTACCTCAAATTCTAAAGAAATTCCACTTATAATATATTTAGCGTTGTCGTCGGTGGTTTTGATTACGTTACTAAATTTATTAAACACGAGTTCGTAAGTTAATCGATCTCCGATGCCCGACTGATAGTAAGGTTGATGATCGGTCAACAATTCAAAATCGAGTGGAATGTGATATCTATTTTTATACGCGTCTGCGACAGCTTTATCTTTTCCGCTGTTTGCGGCTACATCTTTATCGCTAGCGTCTATTCTTATTTTAGTAGTCGTTTACATCTTCTATTCCTTGATACGTTAAATTTTCGCGTTGATCTTTGGTCAGCCATTCGTCTTTAAAACAATTGAATACATCCGCATCGTCTAAACTAAATATTTCGTTTCCTTGCATTTTAATTATTATATGTTTTACGATGCATCTACCTATATTATGCACCAACGTTCTATTTACATCATCCGCGCTAACGAGTTCTATATTTGAAAGCTAATCGCGGTGTATTCGGACCGATAACGTCGGTCCTTCCTCAACTTGGAAAACGAACCGTCATCACTTGATTTTCGTTTATGGTGCTCGGATTGTTTGTAATGACGACTTTTGGCGCATTCCTTTTTACACCTCGAGGTTCTCTTATTCTTCTGTATGGATCCAACGCATCTCCGTACATGCTAGTCATATTATTTATCAAGTATAAACATAATAATTTTTATCTTTTTAAATAAACTATAAAATAAAAATGGTGTCTGTAGCGATGATGATTGGAGGAGCGTTAATCAACGCGTTAGCTTTTACCGGTAGCAATGCTTTATTTAGTAATTTACGTGGTAGCGACGTTGGACAGGAACGAGCAAGACACGATTTAGCGATAGAGCAACTTTCGAAAGCTAGAGAAGAATTTAGTAAAAAACGTTTAAAATATCTAGATTATTTGAATGAAAAAATCCAAAAAGAATCGAGCGCTGTAAGAACGTTTAATAATATCGACGATGCGATGGATGAATATTCACGAGTTTCGAATACACGAATAAATTTACCTCTTGATTTACGAGAAGAACCACAACTAGAAGATTTTTACGACGCTAGCGAAAATCAAAAAACTAGTGAGATTGTATTTATCATTATTGGTATGAGTATAGTGGGTTACGTGAGTTATAAACTATTAAAACAAGATAAAAAGTGATTATAAAATGACAGAAGGAAGACTCGCACTTATGGAAGCAGACCCGGCGTATAATCCTCCCGAAGAGGAAGTTGAAATATATGGTGAAGGTGGTGACATGTTAAGTGCAGATGATGAAGAAGTAGCAAAAATAAATGAGCAAGCTGATGAAACGTCTTTTAGTATACCGACTTTATCTCAAATAGATAGATCACTTAGACTTACAGTCGATGTTTTTTATGCAAGTATAGGTCGTGAAAACGCTATTAAAGACTACAATAGATTTGAAGAGCGTATGGATAGTAAAAAAAAAAAAAGTATACTTTATTTCAAAAAAGGTGATAAAGAAATACGTTTAACGAGTACAAGAAAAGGTTCCTTTTTAAAGTTGGGTAGTTTAAAAGGTTTAACTTTAAAATATTTTTTACCATATGATGAAACTAGAGAGACTTTAATGGATGTAGTAACCGAAGCGGAAAAACCAATCAAAGTGAAAACAAGCAGCGGTAGAAAATTACCAACTCCACCACCGTTACTAGTTGTAGAAAAATCTGAAAAAGTACAAGAAGCCATCAAAACGGTGGTGGCGGTAATGGGAAAAGAAACTCAAACAGAATTAAATATTCGAGAAATAGAAGCGCTTGATAAAATCATGACCACGAATAGAGGGGAACAATTGGATCTTTTAACTAAATTAAAAATAGTCAACCAAAAAATAGGTGATGCTGAAGAAGGAGGGTTTGAGGTTAATCAAGGAGAATTACAAAAACTAAAAGAAGACAAACTTGTTTTGGTTGAACAAATTAATGCGCAGGATTACGTTCTTCGTAGTCAAATCAATAGAATAAAAGAAACGGTCCAAAAAATGTTAGAAAGAGACGTTACGTTGGAAGATAAAATCAGAACTTTATTTAGAGAACAAGGCTTCACTATCGTTAGTGTATTAATGGTCGTCGGTTTAGCTATTACCTCTATAATCGAAGCTGTCGTCAACGCCGTGAGTTCAGTTTTACCTACACCCGAACCCAAACCTGTACACCCCGCGCCAACTCCAGAACCAACTCCAGATAGTGATGGGTGGATACAAAAAACCTTTACAAATTTAGCCAACGTATTATCTAAACTGGGGGCGAAAGCTTTAGCCGCTTTACCAGCTATTATCGGTAGTATAATAAATTGGTTATTTAAAATAGCTTCAAGCGTCGTTATGTTTGCGGCGCAACATTTATGGTTAACCTTGACCGCGGTCGGTGTTTTAATTATAACTTATGCGATAAAAAATAAAAATCAATTATAAAATGGCGGAAGGAGGCGATATACCGATGGAAGATTTTAACGTTGATGATATGTTTTCCGATGATGAAGATGATGATACGGTTACCGATGCCGAAGATTATGTAGGAGAGAGTTGATAAAACGTCTTTTGGTCGACCCAGTCGTGTTGATAGCACGGGCCATTATATAAATAAAGAATATGCCGTTGATGCATTTACAAACAATGGAATAAACCAAACGTTGTAAAAGACTATAGTAGATTTAGATATAGATACTCAGTACTTTGGTTCGTTAAGGAAAATGGTGAACAAATACGGTTAAGTAACCAAAAGGAAGCAGGAAAATTTTTAGCAGAATCTACTTTAAAAAAACATGGCAAAGATCTTTTTTACGAACTTTTTGGCATACCAAAACCAAAAAAATCGCCAGAAGCACAAGAAGCAATAGATGAGTATTTTGACGCGACGGAAGAAGCGCAAAGAGAACCAATCGTTATCGTTGATGAAACGACTCATCAGTTACCGCAAACACAAAAAACGGTTTTAGACGAAATGATAAAAGCTAACGAAAAAACAATTGAAGCTCTTTTAAAAGACTGGTATCTAAGGGATAGTAACGATATGAAAACAATAGTGGGTCTCAGTGAACTTATGAACACGAGACGAGGCGAGATATTAGAATTACGAGAAAGATATGTAGAGGGTAAAATAAAAATAGCCAAAATTAACAACAGTTTAATTGAGAACGAGAATGGAGACGAAGATGTGATGAAACAACTTTATGAAGAAAAGTCACAAATAAAAGATGAACTCGCGGAGATGAGAGAGGATATGAGTAATTTAAGTAGTGTAATTTCTAAACTTTTTGATAAAATGAAGAAGCGTTAGTAGTAATAAATGGAAGAAAACGCACATTGGGTGAAAAAATTAAAAGCTTATTTAAAATAAAAGGCTTCACGATCGTTAGTATACTTGTGGCGTTTGGTATAGCTATTACCGCTATCGTCGATACGATCGTTAATGCCGCGAGTTCAGTTTTACCAACACCACCCACTCCAAAACCACCTAAACCTGAACCCCCACCTAAACCACCTAAACCTGTACCCCCACCTAAACCACCCAAACCTGAACCCACACCACCAACTCCACCACCAACACCACCACCCACACCCCCACCACCACCCCCACCCCCACCTAGCGGAAGTATAAGCGAGTGGATACAAAAAATGTTTTAAAACTTTGCAAATGTATTAGCTAAACTGGGAGCGAAAGCTTTAGCCGCTTTACCAGCCATTATAGGATCGATTATAAACTGGTTATTTAAAATAGCTTCAAGCGTCGTTATGTTCGCGGCGCAACATTTATGGTTAACCTTGACCGCGGCCGGTGTTTTAATTATAACTTATGCGCAGAAAATGTTAAAATAACAATTCGTAAATCATAACACCTAGTCCGGTTAAAATCGCAAAACCGAGTATTAAAGCACTTTTTTCTTCTACATGATTGTCTTCTTTTATTGCATCTTTACTATTTAGAGTTGACGTAGTTTCTAAAGAGTTGCCAACGATAGACGTAGTTTCAAGAGAATGTGATATTGTAGAAGGAGTTGTAAAATCGTTAGATTCTTGTACGTGTTCAGTTATCGGCGGAGTTGGTGATTGTAAAGGTAAAATAGGAGGAGCAGTGGGTGTCGAATTTGTATTTAAATTTGAACCTAAAGATAAATCGCTCGTCGCTATTAATAAATTATTATTGTATCCGGCGTACGTTCCTATTCGTAAATTCATATCGCTCGGTATCATGTATAAATTTTCTCCGATGGTAAAATTTAATTGACTGCGGGCGTATTGTAAAACATCTTGATATCGTTGAATGCTAGTTTGTAAATCAACCGGGGAGTCAATTTCTGCTTCGGTTATATTTATAAATTCACGTTGCGCGTCTAAACCGGTACCACCCGATAAAAATGAGCTTTTTGCTTGCGCTTGAGCTCCTAAAATCGCGTAAACGTACGTTCTTATAGAATCGTTAATTCGTTGCGTGCCGACGTCCGTAAAACCTACAGACACGCCGATTATAAATTTTGACCAAGCGAGCTCCGTGGAAGATTGTAAAATGAATGCGATCGTATAGGTCGAAGGATGATTTCCAAAACTCATTTTAGTCGCGGTTTTGTAATAATCGTAATCGGTCACCTCGGTAGAAATAACGTTCAAACTACTTTTATCGTAGTTGTTTCCGTGTACCGCTTTGTAACCGTTATCGTAATAATAAGCCGTTCCTAATCCGTTTGAATTTAAATCGACTCGTTGTTTCCAATTGGAGACTTGTGAAAGGTGAAATTCTTTACATGTGTTTTTGTACGCGCTCACGTCTATGTTATTAGCAAACGCGTCATAAAAATTTTGGAACGATGCGGGACAGCTCATTTCTTTGAGCAATCGTCTAATTTGATAATAGACGTGAAATCTAAAAAAACTACGAATCATCGGGTTTAAATGGTTTAAATGTTGATAACTCACGCCGCATCTCGTTGTGGCGCAGTACGTCGCAAAATTTATTTGATTTTGATAAAATTTGAGCGGGTTAGAATACCAATCGTCAACAACGTCGTCGCTTTTAACGCGAGGCAGCTTGTAGTTGTTGAAAACATTATTAAAATGAACGTTAAAAAACTCGTTCTTGTTTATGTAAATGTTTATACTCGTTAAATCGCTATCGTTAAAATCGAGGGGTTGTTTAAAATCTCCAGATTGCTTGTACGAATACGTAAAATTACTCTCGAATGCTAATGGAAACGTCATTTTATTATTAGAAAAGTTTATAATTTTTAATAATAAAATGTATCATACATTCGAAATCGAAATTGGTAAAGAAGGAGGGTCGATTAAATTAGACAACGTTATCGATAATCGGCGAGACAATCTCTCGATTATATTACACAGCGTAAACATTTGGGTGGGATATTACAACGTACGTAAAAAAGAAAGAATAATCGTTCGCACAACTAATGAAGACGACGTTGTAAATTTTATCGAACCCGGGCTTTACAACATTAACGAAATTATCGAGATTATATTGAAACACTCGCCTTTCATCACGTTTACTATCGATAAAACAACCGGTGTTTTCTTGTTTAAAATAACTCAAGCTGACAAGTCTATTAAATTTACTAGCGGGTTGAGTAATTTATTGGGGTTTCACAACGAATTTCTAACCGTGGGAGAATACACCAACAAAATCGACGTACAACTTTTTAAAATGTTATACATTCATTGTGATCAAATTTCTACGACCGATAATTATTTCAACGGAAAACCCTGCACAATTTTAAACGCTTTTCCTTTGCAAGACGCGTCGTTCGGCGAAAGCATGTACATGCAATATACAAATCCACCAGCAAAAAAAATTACGGGTCGGCACTTTTAACGAGTTGAGTTTTCGAGTTAGAGATAGCAAAAGTAGAGACGTACATAATCACGGTTTCCCCATTATTTTAAATATAGAAATAATATAAATATGGCGAGTATTTACGGACCCAGTCGTATAACGAGCGTTGTCTCTAGAACGAGTGCTAGCGATGAAGCATCGATGAAAGGTGATGTGGGCGAAATTTACGAACATCACGGATATCTAAACAGAGATGAAATTTTACAGCGAGTAGTTTTAATTGAAAAATTCGGCGTCGTACTAGGATGGCACGATACGTTTAAACAACCCTTTTTCTTGTTTACGGTCGCGCCTACGTATTGTAGCATTTTTACGCAGTTTATAAAAACTAATAGTTTTGCTACGCATTCAGCGACGCGTAATTACGCTCCCAACATTTATTATATTCCTTCTCCGCAACGAGATGTAAAATTTCATTTTCTCGATCATGAAATTCAACATTTAAAATATGAAATGTGTTTTAAAATGCGAAACGTTAGAAAAGTTTTTGTAGAAGTGAGTTTTTTCGGTTCGCTAAATTCAAAAATCTGTTTCAATATTAAAATTAAAAGTTTACCGTCAAATTAATGATTTTATACTATAAACATGGCTAGTATTTACGGACCCAGTCGCACGAACTATAGTATCGCTAAAGAGAGTTATAACGATACCGTTCCACACGTTAAAATAGGGTACCTCAAACCTGGTGAACTCTCAAGTTCTCACATTTTTTATAGCGATTTAGAGATTGAATTTTATTGGCTTGCGAGTCAAACGTGTATTACTATATATAGCGATACGTTGTTTCTTTCGTTCTATGTTAGAACTAACGTAGGTGAAAATAATTCTTATTCTTCGGTAGGAAGTAGTACACGTTATGGTGGTAAAACAGATTTTTCAACATACTCTAACGTTGATTTTAATTTTACGAATGAAACACGATATGTAGAATTTACATTATGCTACGTTTCAAATTTAGATGATCGTGAAATTAAAAAATATATAACTCTAAATTTATTCGGCTCTTTAGACGAAGGAATATGTTACGAGATAATTGTTAGAACTATTTCGTTAAATTAAAATCTTTACTATA
The DNA here is from genome assembly GCA_029582265.1 of Zoroaster sp. YZ-2022. Classification (NCBI taxonomy): domain Eukaryota; kingdom Metazoa; phylum Echinodermata; class Asteroidea; order Forcipulatida; family Zoroasteridae; genus Zoroaster; species Zoroaster sp. YZ-2022. The sequence goes on from CM055830.1 coordinate 36,734,398, forward strand.
ATAAAAAAAAAAAACAATGAGCGCACCTATAGAATCAACGAATGTACTTTATCCAAATTTACCACCTTTGACGAATGATGCTAAATCATTTCGATTGCAAAAAATCGACGATATTCAAAAAGAATTACGGATTGAAATTAACGAACGTGAAGCCGTATATAAAAAATATAATAAAATCATCGAAACTTGCGACGTTGTAGAAACTTTAGTCAAATTGGGTTGTATGGGAGCAGGGGCTATCGGAATAGCCAGTATCACCACAGTCGTATCGTTGCCAGTGGGATTAGCTTTGGAATGTTTAGCTTTATCGTTGGGTGGGGGAGCGTTCGCCATCAAATACACGAAAAATAAATTGTATAAAAAAGCTAAAAAACACGACGAAATACGAGTTTTAGCAATGAGTAAACTCAACACGATCGAAAACCACGTTAGTAAAGCTATAGAAGATGGTTACGTCAGTCAAGAAGAATTTGTGCTCATATGCGAAGAGCGAGATAAATATTATAAAATGAAAGAAAAAATCCATAATGTACTCGTTAAACTAACGACTTTACCGGCTGAAACTAACAAACCTATCGATGCAAATGCAGAAAAAAAAATTCTTATAGAAAAACTTTTGAGTTTAAAGTGAGCGTAAATAAATATTATTACGATGATCAAAAACTCGCTTCGCAAATAGCGGAGCGAGTAACAATGCGTAGGCCACCACCGTACAATTTAAATTTTTAGTACAGTGTTTATAATTAGTTCTAGATGTAAAAAAATAGTTGTTTTATCTGTTGAGTTTATACTCGAAAACTCGCTATAATAAAAATCAATGTAATACGTGTCTAAAGCGAGTCGTGTTAAATATTCTTTTATACTCGCTAAATCTCTAGATTTAATCAACTCACGCGCTGGAACTAATTTTTCCAGCACGAGTACAATCAATCGTTGCGCATCAACGTTTCTAATGTAATATTCCAATAATATTAAATCGTATGTATTTGTACAAAACGTTTTTGTATATTCAATGAGGTCGAGCATATGCGTTCGTAATAGTTCACCCATATTAATATTACTCTACAAAACTTGTTCCGTCTTTTCTATTAGCTCTACCATTACGATATTAAACAAACGTCTAGCTTTTCCTTTTTCAACTTTAAAACGATTAAAACTATTTACTAATACTTTATTCGCACATCTCGTGCAAAATATAGTTGTAGTTTTTGTGCCTTTTTCGCATCCTAAACAGGGGAGTGGTATACGTTTGCCCAGCTTAATACGACTTTTATGTAATCCGCAATATTTTCCCCCACACACGCTAGCTATACAACACTTGTCCGTTTTACCTACTAAAAGCCATTCGCAAGGAATGATTGCTTTAGGAAATGTTACATCTTTATATTTTATTACCGCCGTTAAATAATCAAGTTTGGTCAGTTTTCCATATTTGCCACTACCTGCCTCAATTTTAATATTTTCATTTATTACAATCTCTTTTAGCTCTGCTTTGCTTTTCAAATTATATTCTGTTTTCGTTGTCATCTTTATTATTAAACAAGATAATATTATCTTGTTTTTTTCATTTTTTATTATCTCATTTTTATAAGTATAGTTTTTAAAATACACTCAAAACCAAAGGTGGTTTTGATGACCTCATCGATTTTTTTGATGAGGTCATCTTAAAACGACCTCATGAAAGGGAAACTCCCTTAAAATCATTACTTAAAATCATTTTTTTAAGTAGGTGGCCCATCTTTCACCGTCTGATAAATCTTTGATACTCACTTTTAAGTAAGCATGTTTTTAATCTTTTAAAAAAACAGTGAAGTTTAATTTTTTTTAAACAAAATAAAACCAAATTTAAAAAAATAATCCCCTACTACTACCCAGCGAATTTGTTCAAAAATATGTTTTTTAGAAACTAAATTTGTTTAAAAAATCATTTTTTAGAAATCGTTTTTAGAATTCATAAAAACCTGGTCAATCTCCCCTACTACTACCCAGCGAATTTGGTTAAAAAATCATTTTTAAGTAGGTGGCCCAGGACCCCCATCTAACATACTACTACTGTACACCTAAAAATTGATTTGTGCTTAAATTTTTCTTGTTTCTTTAAGTTACAAAAAACATGGCCTTAGTGCCCTTTTTTCTTTTTTACTTTGGCCTTGGTGCCCTTCCCTTTGGCTTTGGTGCCCTTAAAAATTTGCCCCTATCGAAGGCCAAAGTGGCCTTGCCCTAAAAATGATGAAATTCCAGGCCTGATAATGGTTTGGTATATTAAAAAAATACTGTGGCCCCCGTTTTTTTTCCTTTCTGCAGTCCGAAATTGCCATTGTCGTAATGATATCTAATGGGGATAAGTTTCCCTATTAGATATCACTAGGACAGTGGCAATTTCGGACTGCAGAAAATATAATTGCACGGGGGCCACAGTATTTTTTTTTATACCAAACGATTATTGTCCAGCGTCTGTCTTTCATGATTTTTTAGCTAACGACACGTATAAAAACATCAGGGTCGTATTTGCAAGTTGAGTGTAAAATACGTGCAAAATACCTGTAGCGACCGTTATACTGTTTTTTATTTTCTATGGAAACTGCCGGAACCGCTGGGTAAAAAAAATACCAGGCCCAGCCCGCTGAGATATAATATTCCCGGCCTAAATTGCCGCCAGACCAGCACAGCGAAACTCTTCGACGTGTTGAACCATGGGGAAAACGTGCGCCCGATGTTTTTTTTAATTTCATGTAAATAAAACGACTTATTTAGGCAAATGCTTATACAGTACTTCTAATAATAATCATAGGCTATACAAACATGGATCTTTGAATCCCGTTTCGTTGTCGAAAACCATAAGTTATGGCGGCTGTTTAATGGACCATGAGTATTTATTAGCAGGGGCGGATCCCAAAAAAATTGCAGGTGGGGGTCTGGCCAATTTGTTTTGTTTTTATTAATGTCCGATAGTACCCCTGCAGAATGTCAGTTTTTTAAATGTTCACTTTAATATTGTTACATATTTTTTTTGTCAGAACAGGGATCCCCCCCCCCCACCAGTTCGACAAACAACGTGTCTTGCGGCATTCTCTCCATGGAAACCTTTGTTGAAGCTTGCTTTTTTGAACACACGTTGCTACTGTAAAGGGCAATAAACTTGAAGACGCGTCTATTGCTTATTAAGTTGCACCCTCCAACATAATAGTGTTCTTTTCATTAGTAATTGGCTATCACAGCCAAGCATCCTATTCAGTCTGCTATGTAATAGTATTCAATGGTCTATTGAAATCGGTGAGCCAAACTGACCTCTCTGGACACTCTATTGTTCAATTCATTGGCTAACTCTGCTAAGCATCCTGTTTACTTTCAGTGGTCTTTTGAATTTCTGGGACATCTCTGAAAACATCGGAGTGTTGCCGATTAAAAATCACAGAAATAGTTCACAAATGTGTGTTTTATTTTTTTACATTTTTTTAACTGAATGGTAAAGGAGTCTTAAACGAGTGTCAATTCACATTATCGTAGGAAAAAATCAGGGTCGTATTTGCAAGTTGAGTGTAAAAAACATGAAAAATACCTGTAGCGACCGTTATCCCGTTTTTTATTTTCTAGGGAAACTGCCGGAACCGCTGGGTAAAAAAATACCAGGCCCAACCACGCTGAGAAATAATATTCCCGGTCTAAATTGCCGCCCGACCAGCACAGCGAAACTCTTCGACGTGTTGAACCATGGGGAAAACGTGCGCCCGATGTTTTTTTTAATTTCATGTAAATAAAACGACTTATTTAGGCAAATGCTTATACAGTACTTCTAATAATAATCATAGGCTATACAAACATGGATCTTTGAATCCCGTTTCGTTGTCGAAAACCATAAGTTATGGCGGCTGTTTAATGGACTCTGGAACTAAGCCACAACTCTAAATAAATATCTTCATGGTTGCTACCTCAACATTCTACTACATTAATAGGTGAACTTGGAAAAGATTTAAACCACCCACCATAATAATACAAAAATGTGCCTCAACCCTTGCACAATACATGCACTGGGAAATAAATACAGTGGCTTGTGCTGGTAGATCAGTCTTCACGCTTCAGTGGTTAAAAGTAGTACCGGCTACATATCGCCTGTCACTCAGATAAAGGGATTAAAAGCCACTGTTTGTCCAAGCAGATAAGAGGTGTGAGTTGGTAAACATGAAAAGGATGTGTGATACTTAATTTTTCTCTAATGGAGGATTCCCGTAATGTGATTAACTTCTCCTCACTCTTGTGTTTATGTATGTGTACAAATCTTACTAATGTGTGCGTATTTGTATATCGTCCCATTTTGCCTTTGAGAATAACTGAGGCCAATAACTTTTTGACTTTTGACTAATTTGATTTTAAAGATAAAACAAACTGAAGTTAAAGCATATTTTAGGTGATATAAATATAATTACTTTGCTTAAATATGGCAGTCAGTCTTCCTATGGAAATTTTGCCGATAGTATTTTTGCAGATAATTATGTACCTATGATTTTCAGACCAACTTGGATCGATGTAAAATCTTGACCATTATTCCTTCATTGATAATATTATGACAAAATGCAGCTTCATTCATTATACAAATTGACTAGTATTTATGGGCGTGCAATTAGAAAATTTAAAGAGGCTATATCGTCACAAACAGAGCTGGCTTTTATCTGGGCATTGAATAAAAACGTATAGTTTTAGCATAGAGAAAGGTTTTATATGTACTCAGTGACTGAAAATTAATATCATACGAGTGCGCTCTGCATGACCTAGCTAGATAACTGGATGCGATAAGAATCAGTTCCTGCATAATGCGCCCATATGACGAACCATAGTGTGATAAACCTGTAGTTGATATTGTACAGTAATGTACGTGTGTATGTTAATGGTGACCATTCATGAACCAATTATGCCTATACATGTAGGCCTATGACCAAACGAAACAGTGAAAATAAGTGCATTTATAAGTATACAACAATTAGTTTGTTGTTATTATATTGACAAATAATGTAGTAGCCTCCTCCTACAAAGAAAATAACGTGTCATGCATCGATAATAATTAGACTAAAATCGGCAGTGTGTTAACAAATCTGAAACAGCTATCACGTTCAGCTAGCAAAATCGCGTCCACGAACATTACATGTTACAGCAGAGCAGCACTTCATGGAAATAACATGCATCAAAATCAAATATTGTAAACAAAATGTTTAATAAATGTTTATGATATTAAGTGTTTGGAATATAATTATGCATGTATACCAATCCCCAGTTATACTTAGGTGTAAATTTGTCACACTGATACACCTTTTTGGACACTTCTTTAAGTATAATAGACTGTGTAAGTTGACCTCGAGAACGTAAGAGTTTTCGCGAGAATCTTGACTTCCGGGCACCTCGCATAGCATTTACAACGTGTATTGTGTGCAATTTTTTATGAAAAGAACTTTATTGTGCTGTTTTAATAAATTTCATCCATTGAATATGGTTTGACTTAATAAAAGCTTGATTTACATTTTGTAAATTGTAAACAATTTCGCAAATCCTGGTCAAATCATTTTTTTTAAAACCGACCCTGATTTCCGCTTTCACGTTTGAAACCTTAAAGCCCATGCAACAAAAGGCGATCGTCGTGATCCTTGACGTACACGCATGCAAACTCGAGCAAGCTGCTAGATTTAGTCGTAGTACGGTACCCAAACCTCGCGAAAACCGTAGGTCGTGTGTATAAAGTTTCGTTCTGTTATTGTCCGTGAGCGAGTGTTGTCACCATGGCCCTTTCATTGCAATATTGGTTAAATTATGTAAAGGACGGATCGAAATTGGCAAGAAAAAGTGAAAACGCAGTTAATTGTTGCAGGGTTCTTCGGTTTGTTTGTGCCTCTGATCTCAAAATAATCATTGGCATGATCGCGAAAAAAATAATAGGACGTGCGACGTTTTCCCCTTCCGATGCTGCCGGTGGTGGGATCGGAGAAATCGACAAGATCGCAAAAGCAAACAAAACCATCAAACCTTTTCCCCCGCGGAAAATTTTTTTTAAAA
>CM055830.1:36740936-36865627 GCA_029582265.1 Zoroaster sp. YZ-2022
CTTGACTTGATTCTTTTCAAGTTTACCAAAAGTGTATACTGGGGTTTAAGTACAGATTCAAGACCGTGGCCATGCATGGGTGATAATGGACCGAGTGGCTGGATATTATAATGAACAGCGACAAATTACATAATTATTCTAAAAATAGGAGACTGTGTCTGTGAAGTGAACGGAAGAGGCATTCGGACTAACGTTATGTTAACGTTAACGTTATACTGATAAACTGTCAACATCATTTTTGATGTGGCCAAAACAAATCATCATAACGTTCCTCCATGCCCAAATGTTGTCGTTAAATAAATTGTATTGTATGACACACCTACCTTCTTTCCTTTCCTCCTCCAGCAGCTAGCGCAGCTAGCTAGCGTCGCCATTATAGACCTTATGCACATGACGTCATTTGAGTAGGGCGCCCTCGGCTAGAGGTCAAAAGAAGGTTAGGGTTAATGGAAGGTTGACATTTTTTTCATCTATACTTTTTGATGTTTTGTTTCCAATAGATAAATACAATATTGTTTGCAGATGTTACATTTAGAAGCACACACATATAGTGTATTATGTCAATCATTTCACTGGGTGCCACCATCATTTCCTCTCTCGGATTTAATAAATTTCAATTTAAGAGTTCTCAAAATTCTGTAATTACTGCGGTAATACAAATGTAACATTCATTTGTTCAATGCTTCTTCAACCAAAACTGTGCATGTAATTTGATCAAACAAATTGGTATTATTGCAGTAATGGTGGTATATGATGGCCAGCAGATAACCAGATACCTGAAGATATTGATGTTCAGAGTTTGTAGAAATATTGCAGGAATCACACATGTAGCTAGCGATCATGGATTTACTGATGGAAGCTGGAATTACAAGACGATTTTTGTTGGCATTTGCAGCGGCATTCACAATATTCTTGTGTTTACTTCCTATAATAAACAGAGTAAATACAAACCTGTTAATGCACATAGCCAATGCAGTATTTTCATATCACATCTATTCTAGTGTCTAGTTCCCAAAGGACATGGTACAGAATTAAAGGGACAATATCATCACCATCAGAGCATGGAATCAGAGTGCTAGTTTTAGATTAACTCAGTGACTGAAAATAATATCCCACATGATAAGGTCATATTACCGTTGCTGTTGCATAAATGAGCCAGTAATTTTCAGTCCTTGTGTTCATCTTAAAATAGGACACCAATTCCATACCATGTTGAATGTCTGCTCTGATCATGACGATACTGTCCCTTTAACATGAAGTGGGTCATAGGAACCAGATTTGGTTAGACAAGAGCCTCATTATGGGCTTCATTGACTTGTGTTCAGGAAAAATCAAGGCTGTGTGAATCAATCACACTGCTATGTAATCATGTTATATTCTACCATTCTATCAACACTCAAGAATGGCTTGAATCTATTGTTCTAAGCACTTTATCATAGATTAATTAGGTTGTAACACGACTTCAACACGATGTATAGTACTCAGTTTTGCTACTGTACAAGTACATTATTTTTTCCCATACAAAGTGTCAACAAACCTTGAAAGTGTTGCTCTAACTGTATTTTAGAAGAACAGGTCTTTTTGCAATAACTGCAGTGATAAGATTCCTGTCCCTGTACTTCAGACTTGACAGGTTCTGTAAAATCAAATGAAAGAATTGGGGAATGTGTTAAGTAGTATGTCAGATGAGGGAACCGGACCACCTACTCAAAAAATCATTTTCTTCAAATTCTCTGGGTAGTAGTAGGGGGTTTTGAAAAACTAGCATTTTAAGAAAAAATCATTTTCTTCAAATTCTCTGGGTAGTAGTAGGGGGTTTTGAAAAAAGCAGTTTCCCACATGTTTTAAGCATAAAATAGATACTTCACGTTTTTTAAATTTTTTTTTACGTTTATATTTTCTAAATATATATTGATTACAGAGACGATGCAAGCTCAACAACAATTTGTATCAAAATGGACAAAGGAAAAATTAGAAGATTTTGTAAGAGAGAAACAAATTCGTATAATTTCAAACAGAACAGGTAGATTTAATAAACGTGTTTATTACGAAGCTGTAAAAAATTATTTTAAACATCATAAACCAAAACCATTGTACAAATTAAATTTGGTTGAATTGAAAAGGCGTATAAATGTTGAAAATATAAATATTCCTACTCGCGGCTCTGGTAAAAAAGCGCAGTTGATTAAAAAAGATTACGTAGCCGCTATTGAAAGGTTTTACGGTAAAGAAACAGAGTTGAAATTTAATAAAACGATCGTTGGTGGAAGTTATTTACGTGAACATGTAATGATTGTTCCGTTGAACCACAGCAAAGAAAAAGATTTAAACATTTTTTCCCAAGCGGTAAATTTAAAGATTATTGACAAGTTGCGAAAAGACTTGCAGGAATTTAATGCGTTAAAGTTTATGATATACATACGCATTAAATTACTTAAAGAAAACTTGAGTAGCTCAACCGACGAAGCTGAACCAAATTTTCACAACAAAAACCAAATTGTTTTATTAAATTTAAACGACATTGACGATATGCTAGTTGTTGTTTTTTCGCAAATTGCTGAAACTTTAGAAAAATATACTCGAGAGGGTAGTGGATGGTTAGTAGATCGTATCGTAGATATGAATCTCAGAATCTCTAAATATCAACCATTAATAGGAGGTAGTTATATCGAGCTATGCGACTATATTAAAAATAAAAAAGCGTGCATCAACGTTAAAAACAACGATGACAATTGTTTGCGATGGGCTTTGCGCGCTCATCGTTTTCCCGCAGCCGATCATGTTGATAGAACGAGTAAATACCCAATAGATGATGGTTTTAATTTTAATAATATTTCAACACCAACACCGATTAATCAAATTAAGCTAGTAGAAAAACAAAACAATATAGCGATAAACGTTTTTGGTTGTGAAAAAAAAACTATACTAGTTTACAAAATTAGCGATCAACCAGCAAATCTAGATCGCATAAATTTATTAATGGTTCACAAAGACGATAAATCTCACTACGTTTATATAAAAGATATGAATAAACTACTTTACGATCAAACGAACCATCACAACCGCAAACATTTTTGTTTACGATGTTTACAAGGTTTTTCAACGAAAGAACATTTAGAAAACCACGTAGAAATGTGTAAAGGAATAAATGACAAACCAACAAAAATTGTTTTACCAATAAAGTATAAAAACGACAAGGTAAAGTTTATAAATTTTCATAAAAAGATGAAAGTCCCATTCGTGATATACGCAGACTTTGAGAGTGTTATTAAAAAGATTGTAGACGAAAACTCTACCAATACTAAAAAACTACAAGAACACATCGTTTGCGGTTATTCGTACGTCGTCGTTTGTCGCGACGGTAAAAGTAGCTCCCCCGTTACGTATATAGGGGAAAAGATGCCGCGGAACATTTTTTAAATGAATTAAAAAAAGAAGAAGAAAAGATTAATACGATATTTAAAAATCCGAAAAAGTTAAACATGACTGAAGAAGATGTAAAAGATTACAAGAACGCAAACGAGTGTTGGATATGTGAAAACAAGTTTTTTAAAGACGACGCTTGCGCGGCGGAGCCTGACGCCAAGTATAAAAAGGTAAGGGATCATTGTCACATTACCGGAAAATATAGAGGCGCTGCGCATAATTGTTGTAATTTAAGACTAAGTTTAAAACCAGAGAAAACTTTTATTCCAGTCGTATTTCATAATTTGCGAGGCTATGACTCTCATCTTATTATGCAAGCTGCCGGTTGTAGCGAAGGAAATTTAACGTGCATCGCAAACAATATCGAAAAGTATATTTCTTTTAGTATTAATCAACTACGATTTATCGACAGCGCTCAATTTTTATTAGCTTCGCTAGACAAACTCGTAAAATCAAACGATTCTTTTCCAATCACGACTAAACTCGAACCCTCCTTTGAAAAATTCAATCTTATTAAAAGCAAGGGCATTTATCCTTACGAGTACGTAGACAGTTTTGAAAAATTTAAAGAAACACAACTTCCTTCGATAGAATCTTTTTATAGCAGTTTAAACAGCCAACACATTACCACCTCTCAATACGAGCACGCAAAGAATGTTTACAGCAAGTTTGATTGTAAAAATTTAGGAGATTATCACGATTTGTACGTGCGTACAGACACTTGCTTGTTGGCGGATGTGTTTGAAAACTTTCGTAATACTTGCATGCAACAATATGGTTTAGATCCGGCTAATTATTACACCAGTCCGGGATTGAGTTGGGACGCTTTATTAAAACATTCGAAACAAACTTTAGATTTGTTTACGGATGTCGACATGCATTTGTTTATAGAAAAAGGCACGCGAGGAGGAACGTGCATGGCGAGTAAACGATACGCTAAAGCAAACAACGCGTATTTAGACGATTACGATTCATCTAAACCGTCGAGTTACATTATGTACTTGGACGCGAATAATTTATACGGCTACGCGATGAGTCAACCTTTACCGACTGGTAATTTTAAGTGGTTGAGTGAAAAACGAATAAAACGACTCGAGGAACAAGGATTTAAAAACGATAAAGGATACATTTTAGAAGTCGATTTAGAATACGTTAAAGAATTACACGATTCTCACAACGCGTTTCCACTCGCGCCAGAATCGTTGACAGTACCGAAAGAATGGATGAGCGACTATCAACACGAGTTGCTAACCGGCAAGCCGGCTCCAAACGTTAAGAAATTAGTTCCAAATTTATACGACAAGAAAAACTACGTAGTTCATTATCGTAATTTACAATTGTATTTGCAACTCGGTATGAAACTAACTAAAATTCATAAAGTTTTAGAATTTGACGAATCGTGTTGGATGAAATCATACATTGATTTAAATACACGATTAAGAAAAGATGCAAAGAGTGATTTTGAAAAAGATTTGTTTAAACTGATGAACAATTCAGTTTTTGGTAAAACTATGGAAAATGTACGAAATCGCATTAACGTAAATTTGAAGCGATTAAACGATGAAAAACAAGACAATTTAATTCGTGCGCTTATAGCGAGACCAAATTTTGCCGAAGCGCGCATTTTCGATAATGAGCTAGTGGCTATTCACATGCACAAGACAAAACTCTTACTCAACCGGCCAGTTTACGTAGGAATGAGCATATTGGATATATCTAAAGCTTTCATGTACGATTTTTATTACAATCATTTAAAAACAAACTACGATTGTGAGTTGATTTACACAGACACGGATAGTTTGTTGCTCGAGATTAAAACGCAAGATGTGTATAAAGATTTATGTAAAAACAAATCTTTGTACGATTTTAGTAATTATAAACAAGATCATTTTTTACATTCTGAAAACAACAAAAAAGTGATTGGCAAAATGAAAGATGAGTGCGCGGGAACAGTAATTTCCGAAGTTGTGTGTTTAAGACCAAAAATGTATTCGATACTTTTATCGAATGAAAAACAAATAAGAAAAGCTAAAGGAGTTAAAAAACAAGTTTTAATGCAACAAATTAAACACGACCGCTATAAACAAGTTTTATCATTTAAAAATACTCTGCATCATGATATGAGTTTTATTAATCACGAAAAACACAGACTATATACAACGCGAGTATCTAAAATATCACTCTCTCCTTTAGATACAAAGAAACACATTTTAGAAAACGGAATAGACACTCTAGCTTACGGTCACCGTTTAATAACAATTGGATGATTGATTACGAATGATTGATTACAATCTCTTTGGCGGATTTTGTGTATTTCGCGGGATAATTTGTAATTCTTGTCTTACAAAACTACGAGCGGGGCCTCCTTCTAAATAGTACAATATAGGTTGATTCACACCTTTAACAGTTTTAGATATTCTATAAATTTTTATACTCCATATAGGATCGGTCGCTCTACGTCTCGTATCTTTTTCAGCTTCACCCGGTGCGTATAAATACCTAATTAAACTGTTGTTTGGGATTCTTTTTTCTTTTTTTACGCTTACGGGTGAAGCTGGATTTTGCTCTACAGAGCTCAATTTAATCGCGTCTTTTGGTTTTAAATTTATAAGACGCGTTGTTGTATTATTTAACTCTTTCACAACCTCCGGCAATCTTTTAACCCACTCTATTTACTACCGCTACGCCGGATACTGCTGCACTCGTTATTTCTTTAGCGTACTGGTGAGAAAATAATCTTTCCGCCAACGTTTTATTAAACCGCTCCACTATACCCTGAGCTCTATGATTACCAGCCTCACCTCGTTGAATTTTTACATTATGTTTACTCATTGTTACGTTAACGCTACTCATAAATTCTTTTCCAGGATCAACTTTTAAACGTGTAGGCCAAGTTAACGGTCTGCGTTTATAAATTTTCTCAAACGCGTTACCTACTTGAATAGCGGTTTTATCAGTTAAAGGTACTGCAGCTTTATATCTACTAGCCTCATCTACAACCGTTAACGCATACTTGTAAGTTCTTTTACCGATAACGTCATGAGGAAGAAACAATAGATCCGCTTGATGAACTTCATTTGGTTTTTCAAACGCACTGTATGATGAAGTTGGTCTAGGAATATATTTATGATAGGGTAAATAAATTTGCCACAGCGCTTGCTTTTTTATCCACTGTCTAACTATTTTTACATTTATTTTTGTTTCTTTAGACAGTTTATTGATTGCATCTTGACCTTTAAAGTATCCTTTAGGACTATAATACACGTTAGATAACCTTTTCTCATCCATTTATAAATACATTATTTAAAAAAAATTTAATACATTGTATTTTATTCAGAATTCATAACATTACTTGGCAAAATTCCTTGTTTAACTAGCCACATTTGCGTTACACCACTCGCGGCAACTACCGTAGTGAGTTTTAGCCCGTCTTTTATATCCAATTTTCCTAAATCGGCAGGTTTCATTTTAAATATTTTTTCACCCAACATGCTGTACAAAACAATAAAAAGAGTCATAACGGCGCTGTGATAAGCTGAATTTGCGATTCCTTTCGTGTCCATTGTATTTATATTAATAATATATAAATTTTTTTATTCCATTTCAAAAACATGTTTTTTTGTTTTAAGTTCGTTTTTAAATGCATTTTCTACAAGTTTACTTTCACTTGGTTTTTCAAAAACAGTTGGCTCTTTGTTACTACCGCTTAAAAAGTAGTAAGCACCTAAACCTCCAACAAACAAAGCAATAGCGATATAGTAGTAGTTGTTTGAGCTCGTCGTTTCACTCGTTGACGCGGAGCGATCTTGCAGCGTTGTGTTTTTCGTTAACGCTTGTTGAGTTTTAGTCGAATCTTTTTTTAATTCTAGTTTTTTCTTTTTATTGAGTTCTGCGAGTTTTTTACCGGCCGCGACTCTGTTTGGATTTTTTTCTTTTTTAATCGGTGCTTTTGTTACTGTCTTTGGTTGTTGTACCGTCGTCTCCGTCTCTTGTACTTGTGCATTCGTCTCCATTCCTTTTATTATCTATACAAGATTCTTCTTTTCTTTTTAAATGTTTTGCTGTAATTAGAGTTGCACTGAGTGGCGCTACTAATATACCGTACTTGTAGTATATTTCACACGCTACGGTACTAAGCATGCTTTTAATGAATGGGTCTTTTTCTAAATCTGTAATTAATTTACCCTCATTGTCAATTTCAAAACTATAACCGTATAAATCAACGCGATTTAAACCGAGTCCTAAAAGTTTAACGTACAATGTTAAAATAGCACTACCTAAGCTTTGCGTAATGTCACGACCCAATTTTGTTTCGTATTGCGTGTGCAACGCTTCACGCTCTTCCGTACTCATCGCTTCAATATCTTTAACGCTGTACTCTTTACCGAAAAACTTGCTCGAATCTCCCCCAGCTACAACCGATAAAAGACGTTTATCTCGTAGCTTTTGTTTTAGCATTTCCACGTCGTCGTTTGTAACAACACTTGCTTGTGTAGAGAGTAGCGTAGTTGGATTTTCATTCAACAATTTAGCAACTTCTTCCATTTAATATAAGTGTTTATAGAAAAATTTATACATCACACAACGTATTATCAGTAATTGCTCACGTATTATGAGCAACCTATGAGCAACCTATGAGCAACCTATGAGCAATTACCCAACGACCTATGAGCAACCTATGAGCAATTACCCAACGACCTTTAGTCACGTATCTCATAACTGGTAGGCTATGAGCAATTACCCAACGACCTATGAGCAACCTATGAGCAATTACCCAACGACCTATGAGCAATTACCCAACGACCTATGAGCAACCTATGAGCAATTACCCAACGACCTTTAGTCACGTATCTCATAACTGGTAGGTTGATCCGTTTTTAAAATCAATTTTCTGTGTAAAACTTGTTTAAGTTGCTCGCGCGCTTGCTCTCGTAGTTCGGCCGTTGGTATAACATCGTTTTCTCTAAGACAATTTTCAAATGAATCTCTATCTTTACAATAAAATAAACACACCCATTTGAGTTGCTCTCTAAAGTCCTTTAATACGCTATTGTATTTTTGAGTAAGTATCCAACAACTATGTTTAATATGCCTACCGCTAAAAGCTAATTGAGTAATCATACATTTATTGTTTTCGTCGTATTTTTTATAATGCAATTGTTTACTCGCGCTACAATCATCGATTATAAACAACGTTTCGTTTCCTTCTAGTACGTCGCTATATATTTTTATCGCTTTGTTTAACGTACAATCTTTTAGATCATCAACAAGCACTTGCTCGTTGTTCCAAATCCATTTTCTATTTTGATACGCGTCATTGTTTTTTATGGTAGGACACAATATAACTATATTTTCGAAATGTTTTAAATATTCTTTTTGTAACAAGTTTAAAATAAATTCAGTTTTTCCACACCCCGTTTGACCACAAATGAGCGCAACGTGTGAATATTTAGGTAACATATTCTTTTAATATCTATCAAGATGTTTAATATAGTTGTTTATAAAACATTGTATATTATAGTTTATCGTCGGTACTCGTTCTTAAAATCTAATAATCGACGGATTCGAAACGTGAGTTTCTTATGTTTAGTTGCGCGTCCATGATAATAAAAGTATACATGTTTAGTTCACCCGCACTCTCTGCTTCTTTTTCAATTTGAATGGTAATTCCTTCGGATAAGTTTTGCACTCGTCTTCCGCTTCCGTGTAATTTATTATCGGTACTCGTTCTTAAATCTAAAAATAAACCGTATCGATTAAAATAATAATTTGCTATTTTGATGTTGGATAAATCTAGAGCTTGCGCAACTTGTATAGCGTGTTGTTTTCTCGAATCACCAAAATATTTTGAAATCTCTTCCCATTGTTGATATCTTTTCATTCCGTGCGCGTAGAGTTGATTGGGAACGCCTTCGATGGTAATACTAACTTTGTTTATTTTCGGATTATAAAACCTGTTGCACTCTTGTATGCTGGGTTCTTTGAATAGAAACAATATTCCTTTCATACTTTTTGCCGGAGTATTTAAATTTATATTCCACATTGTATCTTTTTTGTTTAACGTTGTCACGCTCTGTCTCAGTACACGATCAAACAATATACTCGTTCTATTGCTGTATTGATTTCTAATTGTTCTAGCGAGTTCCGGCATATGAACTACCTCAAACTCTAAACTAATTCCACTTATAACATATTTAGCGTTGTCGTCGGTGGTTTTGATTACGTTACTAAATTTATTAAACACGAGTTCGTAAGTCAATCGATCTCCGATGCCCGACTGATAGTAAGGTTGATGATCGGTCAACAATTCAAAATCGAGTGGAATGTGATATCTATTTTTATACGCGTCCGCGACAGCTTTATCTTTTCCGCTGTTTGCGGTTACATCTTTATCGCTAGCGTCCATTCTTATTTTAGTTACGTTTACATCTTCTATTCCTTGATACGTTAAATTTTCGCGTTGATCTTTAGTCAGCCATTCGTCTTTAAAACAATTGAATACATCCGCATCGTCTAAACTAAATATTTCATTTCCTTCCATTTTAATTATTATATGTTTTACGATGCATCTACCTATATTTTGTACCAACGTTCTATTTTCATCATCCGCGCTAACGAGTTCTATGTTGAAAGCTAATCGCGTTGTATTCGGAACGATGACGTCGTTCATTCCTAAATTTGGAAAACGAACCGTCAACAATTGATTTTCGTTTATGGTGCTCGGATTGTTTGTAATGACGACTTTTTGGCGCATTCCTTTTACGCCTCGAGGTTCTCTTAATCTTCTGTATGGATCCAACGCATCTCCGTACGTATTATTAGTCATATTTAACATTTGTAAATATATATATATATATATATTTTTTTAAATAAACAAGCAAGTTGATTATAGCATTTTTATTCGCATATTTATAATTATCGTGTGTTGATTATAAATGGTATCTATAGCTATGATGGTTGGTGGCGCGGTAATTAATGCGTTGGCGTTTACAGGTAGCAATTTTTTATTTAGTAATTTGCGCAACAACGACGCGCTACAAGAACGCAAACGACACGATTTAGCATTAGAACAGCTTTCGAAAGCTAGAGACGAATTTAGTAAAAAGCGTTTAAAATATCTAGATTATTTAAACGAGAAAATACAAAAAGAAACGAGCGCCGTAAGAACGTTTAATAATATCGACGAAGCGATGCAAGAATATTTGCGAGTAACTAACCAACGAATGAATTTACCGTTAAATTTACGCTACGAACCTAAATTAGAAGATTTTTACGTTCCTAGCGAAGATCAAAAAACGAGAGAGATTGTATTTATAGCATTAGGCATGAGCGCGGTTGGTTACTTGAGTTATAGATTGTTAAAATAAAAGATGTAAAGTAATTGTAAATGGCAGAAGGAGGGCACGATCTAATAGAGTTGGATCCAAATTTTAATCAACCCGAAGAAGAAGACGAATATTTAGATGATGAAATAAGCTTGGGTGATGAGTACAACTATGAATATATTGATGAAAGTATGGAAAAATTAGAACTTGAAAGAAAAGAAAGTCAAAAAGTGTTAGACGAAGAAATAGCAAAAAGACATAGAAACCCTCTCTCTTTAGCGCAAATGCAACTTAGATTAACGGTTGATGATTTTTATAAAAGTGTAGGTATAAAAACAGCTATAAAAGATTATTCTTTTTTTGAAGAAAAATTAGAAAATAAAAAAAGCGTGCTCTATTTTAAAAAAGGTGAAAAAGAAATACGTTTAACTAAAAAAAGAGGAAAAGGATTTCTTTCGTTAAATTCACTCAAGGTTAGTGGTTTAACTAAAGACGATCTTTCACCATACACCGCAACTCAACAAAGTTTTCTACTTGTTGTAGAAGAAGCGGAAGAACCGATACAAGAGAAAACTAGTGGTGGTAGAAGATTACCTGCTCTACCGCTTGTAGAAAAATCTAAAAAAGTAGAAGAAGCTATCGAAATGTCGGTGATAGAGAGCACCAGAGATATAGAAACGAAAACAGAATCACAAACGCAAATAGAATTAAACTTTTCGCGTCGTGAAATCTTGGGGTTAGATAGAGCTTTACGAATATCACGAGGTCAACTTGAATTAAATTTAGCTAAATTGAGCAAACTAGACGAAGAAATATCTAATCTTGAACAAGAATACGTGAACGCTCGAGATAGAGATGATGAAGATGGAGACGAAACCGCGAGACTACGACAACAACTACTAGAAAAACAAGACGAAAGACGAGTGAGATTAGAAGCCGTGAGCAATAATGAAAACGTTTTACGTAGTCAAATTAATAGAGTTAGAGAAACGTTTCAAAAAATGTTAACGAGAGACGTTACGTTGGGTGAGCGAGTTGGAACTTTATTTAGAGAGCAAGGCGTAACGATTGCTAGTATATTAACGGCTTTTACTTTTGTTATTGCTTTTATTATCGAATCACTCGGTAATGTTGTAAGTTCAGTTTTACCAAAACCAAAACCAAAACCAACACCAACACCACCCGCACCACCAACTCCAACACCACCTACACCACCCGCACCACCAACACCACCTACACCACCCGCACCACCGACACCCCCGAGCGGAGGTATAAGCGAGTGGATACAAAAAATGTTAAAAAATCTAGCTAACGTATTAGCTAAACTAGGAGCAAAAGCTTTAGCCGCTTTACCGGCTATTATCGGTAGTATAGTAAGTTGGTTATTTAAAATAGCTAGTAAAGTAGTTACGTTGGCGGCAGAACATTTATGGTTGGCTTTAACCGCAGTTGGGGCGTTAATTCTAGCTTATACACAAAAAATGTAAAAACGCTCCGCGTCAGCGTAACAATTCATAAATCATAACACCTACACCGGCTAAAATCGCAAAACCAATAATTAAAGCATTTTTTTCTTCTTGGTGGTTGCTGTCTAGCTCTTGAGATAAAGGTGGTAGTGTAGAGAGAGATTTGTCTTTTTTTATCGCATCTTCTAAAGAGTCTTGCGCGTGTGCTATTGTGGAAGATGATTCTAAATCATCTTCTACATGTTTAGCGGTTTGTGGTAGTTGCGTTTGTTCTAGCGGTAGAATAGGAGGAACAACGGGCGTTGAATTTGTATCTAAATTTGAACCCAACGATAAATCACCCGTCGCGATTAATATATTATTGTTATACGATGCGTACGTGCATATTCGTAAATTCATATCGCTAGGCACCATGTATAAATTTTCTCCTAGACAAAAGTTTAATTGACTGCGAGCGTATTGTAAAACGTCTTGATATCGTTGAATACTAGATTGTAAATCGACCGGAGAGTCAATCTCGGCTTCGGTTATATTTATAAATTCGCGTTGCGCGTCTAAACCGGTACCGCCCGCTAAAAATGAGCTTTTCGCTTGCGCTTGAGCTCCTAAAATCGCGTAAACGAACGTTCTTATAGAGTCGTTTATTCGTTGCGTGCCAACGTCCGTAAAACCTCTAGACTCGCCGATTATAAATTTTGACCAAGCGAGCTCCGTTGAAGATTGTAAAATGAATGCGATCGTATAGGTCGAAGGATGATCTCCAAAACTCATTTTAGTCGCGGTTTTGTAATAATCGTAATCGGTCACCTCGGTAGAAATAACGTTCAAACTACTTTTATCGTAGTTGTTTCCGGGTACCGCTTTGTAACCGTTATCGTAATAATAAGCCGTTCCTAATCCGTTTGAATTTAAATCGACTCGTTGTCTCCAATTGGAGGCTTGAGAAAGGTGAAATTCTTTACATATGTTTTTGTACGCGCTCACGTCTATATTATTGGCAAACGCGTCGTAAAAATTTTGAAACGATGTGGGGCAGCTCATTTCTTTGAGCAATCGTCTAATTTGATAATAGACGTGAAATCTAAAAAAACTACGAATCATCGGGTTTAAATGGTTTAAATGTTGATAACTCACGCCGCATCTCGTCGTGGCGCAGTACGTCGCAAAATTTATTTGATTTTGATAAAATTTGAGTGGGTTAGAATACCAATCGTCAACAACGTCGTCGCTTTTAACGCGAGGTAGCTTGTAGTTGCTGAAAACATTGTTAAAACGAGCGTTAAAAAACTCGTTCTTGTTTATGTAAATGTTTATACTCGTTAAATCGCTATCGTTAAAATCGAGAGGTTGTTTAACATTTCCAGATTGCTTGTACGAATACGTAAAATTACTCTCGAATGCTAATGGAAACGTCATTTATTATTAGAAAAGTTATATAATTTTTAATAATAAAATGTATCATACGTTCGAAATCGAAATTGGTAAAGAAGGAGGGTCGATTAAATTAGACAACGTTATCGATAATCGGCGAGACAATCTCTCGATTATATTACACAGCGTAAACATTTGGGTGGGATATTACAACGTACGTAAAAAAGAAAGAATAATCGTTCGCACGACTAATGAAGACGACGTTGTAAATTTTATCGACCCCGGGCTTTACAACATTAACGAAATTATCGAGATTATATTAAAACACGCGCCTTTCACCACGTTTACTATCGATAAAACAACCGGCGTTTTCTTGTTTAAAATAACTCAAGCTGACAAGTCTGTTAAATTTACTAGCGGGTTGGGTAATTTATTGGGGTTTCACAACGAATTTCTAACCGCGGGAGAATACACCAACAAAATCGACGTACAACTTTTTAAAATTTTATACATTCATTGCGATCAAATTTCTACGACCGATAATTATTTCAACGGAAAACCCTGCACAATTTTAAACGCTTTTCCTTTGCAAGACGCGTCGTTTGGCGAAAGCATGTACATGCAATATACAAATCCGCCGATGAAAAAATTACGAGTCGGCACTTTTAACGAGTTGAGTTTTCGAGTTAGAGATAGCAAAAGTAGAGACGTACATAATCACGGTTTCCCCATTATTTTAAATATAGAAATAATATAAATGGCGAGCATTTACGGACCTAGTCGAATGAACGATAGTATCGCTGTATTTAGAACGAGTGCTAGCGACGGAGCATCGACGAAAGGCGAAATTTACGAACATCACGGATATCTAAACAGAGATGAAATTTTACAAAGAACAATTCTCGTTGAAAAATATAACGTTATACTCGGATGGCATGATATTTTCCAACAACCTTTTTTCATGTTTAACGTTGAGCCCACATACTGTAGTATTTTCACGCAGTTTATTAAAACCGATAGTTTTGCTACGCATTCGTCGACTCGCGATTACGCTGCCGACATTTATTATATTCCTACTCCGCAACGAGATGCAAAATTTCATTTTCTTGATAATGAAATTCAACATTTAAAATATGAAATGTGTTTTAAAATACGAAACGTTAGAAAAGTTTTTGTAGAAGCGAGTTTTTTCGGTTCGCTAAATTCAAAAATCTGTTTCAATATTAAAATTAAAAGTTTACCGACGAGTTAAAAAATTATATCTGCTTATATAAATATGGCAAGTATTTACGGACCTAGTCGTAAAAACAAGCTTGAGCAAAACAACGATTACACTTTTTTTTAAAGTGGATATATCAACAGTCACGCCTCAACAAAAACAATATATTATAATTTAGATAATAATATTTTTCTACAATGGGATAGTTCATTTGGGCTTTATTTAACAATTTTTGTTCCAAATATAGATTACTCTTCAAGTTGGTTAAAAGTTGTTGATGGTGAAAACGTTTTCGAAATCGCTGAAGAACATGAAGGCTATGATGGTGAGGTTTTTTCAACACATCGTAATAGATTACATATTAACAGGTATCATAAGGCAAAGTATATAAAAGGAAAAGTTTGCTTTAAAACAAACAATAACAACGACGTTGACGACGACAGTAACGAGAAATTGTATTTCCTTTCTTTTAAATTTTTAGGCGCTTTAAGTGCTGGAATCTGTTATGAGTTCAAATATAAAGAAACTTTGTTAAATTAAAAAATTTAATATTGGTATTAAACTTTGTTAAATTAAAAAATTTAATATTGGTATTAATAAAAACATAATGAGTGTAAATATAGAATCAACCAACGTACTTTATCCAAATTTGATGAATGACACTAAATCATTTAGATTGCAAAAAATCAACGATATTCAAAAGGAATTACGTGATGAAATTAACGAACGTGAAGCCGTGTATAAAAAATATAATAAAATTGTAAACGTTTCAGACAATGTAGAAACTTTTGTTGAAATTGGTTGTATTGGATCGGGAGCCGTCGGAATAGCTAGTATCGCCACAGTCGTGTCGTCGCCGGTAGGGTTCGCTTTGGAAGGATTAGCTATTGGGTTGGGTAGCGCAGCTTTAGCCATCAGTCACGCGAAAAATAAAATGAATAAAAAAGCTAAAAAACACGATGAAATACGAATTTTAGCAATGAGTAAACTCAACACGATCGAAAACCATGTTAGTAAAGCACTCGAAGACAACGTCATCAGTCAAGAAGAATTTGCGCTCATATGCGGAGAGCGTGATAAATATTATAAAATGAAAGAAGAAATACGCGCTAAACCAACAACATTGTTGAATAAAAAAAAAGAAATTAAAGCTGTCGATCTAAACGTACAAAAAAAAATTCTTATAGAAAAACTTTTGAGTTTAAAGTGAGTGTAAATAAATCTTACTACAATAACGTAGAGCATGATATAAAACTCGCTTCGCAAAAAAAGCGGAGCGAGTAACAACGTTCGATAGACCACCACCGTACGCCCCTTTAAAGTTTTAGTACAATGTTTATAATTAGTTCAAAATGCCAAAAAATAGTTTCTTTATTTATTTCGTTTATACGTTGTAACTCGGTATAATACAAATCGATGTAATGCGTGCTTAAACCAAGCGCGCATAAATACGATTCTACACCAGCTAAATTTCTAGACTTGATTAGCGATAACGCTGGAACTAGTTTTTCTCGCACGATTATAATCAATTGTTGTGTGGGAATGTTTTTAATATAACATTCTAAAAATATAAAATCATGTGAATTTGAACAAAACGATTTCAAATCACTAATAAGATTTAGTATACACGTTCGTAACAGTTCTGCCATATTGATATTACACAACATTATTTTTTTCAACATTAATTTTTTCAATTTGTAGTAACAACTCTACCATCACTAAATTAAACAACCGTATGGCTTTTTTGTTCATTTGATAAGAAGTTTTTACTTTTAATGCTCTTGCGCAGTTTGTGCATAAACCCGTAGTTGTTTTTGTACCTTTTTTACAATTTTTACACTCTACCGGTGAGGTTTTTCCTTTTTTAATTTTAAACTGATGAAAAGCGCAATAGTTCACGTTGGGTGAACTACGCACGCAACATTTGTACGTTTTACCGATTATTAACCATCTGCAAGGAACGATTATTTTCTGCATGCTCTTTTATTATTTGTTTAGATAATATTTTTTGTTTACACTCGCGCCCTTTGCGCTTGTTATCAAACTCTTGCGACAGTAACAATGAGTTTACAAGTTTTTTTCTTTCTTGTTGCATTTGTTATTGTTTTTTATAATGTTTCTTCATCTGTTGAATTATCGTCTTCATCAATTAAAAAACTTTCATCTTTAATATAAGCTGTAAGTTTTCCTAAATTGCTTACTAACGCTGTAATTTTTAATGTAGCTTTTTCATTCTTGGGCGCAAAAAAATGTATTTCTTTGTTTAAGGGTGATATTTTCAATAGAGCGCTAAATAGAGTCGAATCAAAAGCAGCTGAATATGTAAGCAGCTGCTTTTTATGTACATCACCAAATTCAAAACATGTACCATAAACACAATTGTCATCGTTTGAAAATCTAATGTATTCTAGATTGCTCATGCTAATAGTTAGTGTTGAGTTTGAATGCAACATTTTTTTAAGTTTTGAAAAATCGCCACTTTCAACCATATAAGAACAGTGATAATCATCGTTAATAGGGTGTTTTATTACTGATGGGCCAACAACGTAAATATTTACGTAGTTAGTTTCTCGTTTTTTAACATCGCATGTTTCGACAAACAACTGTTTTTTTTTAACGTAAACGGTTATTGAAACTTTTCGTTTAATACTACGAGTAATTTTTTGTAAAATTTTTAAATTTATTGAAAATTCAATTGGGTTTTCACATTTAAATTCTGAAAAGTTTTCTTTGTTCAATGATACTTTTACTAATATTCTTTCTGATAAATCCATCCCACTATAATAAAACCCCGTTTCATCTACCTTAAAATAAGCGTTGGGTTTGATACCTAATAAAACATCTATTAAAATTTTAAACACATAACCAGCTTTTATTTTAAAATAAAAATCGTATTCGTAGTCTTTCTTGATTTTAATAGATGTTTCTTCGAGTTGTAAAAATTTCGATTTATCTAATATTTCACTCTTTATGTTGTTGTTGGGTGTTAAGCTCAATACTTTAAAGTTTATGTTGTCTAGTGTTTGTGTTTTATCATTCAATTTTTCGTCTTTTGATTTTAAAAATGTTTCTTCGAGTTGTAAAAATTTCGATTTATCTAATATTTCACTCTTTATGTTGTTGTTGGGTGTTAAGCTCAATACTTTAAAGTTTATGTTGTCTAGTGTTTGTGTTTTATCATTCAATTTTTCGTCTTTTGATTTTAAAAATGTTTCTTCATATTCTTTATCAAAACTATTGTCTCTACACCGCATTTTGATAAAAATTGTTGCTGAGCTTGCATCGTCTCTGTAATCAATATATATTTAGAAAATATAAACGTAAAAAAAAAATTAAAAAAACGTGAAGTATCTATTTTATGCTTAAAACATGTGGGAAACTGCTTTTTTCAAAACCCCCTACTACTACCCAGAGAATTTGAAGAAAATGATTTTTTCTTAAAATGCTAGTTTTTCAAAACCCCCTACTACTACCCAGAGAATTTGAAGAAAATGATTTTTTGAGTAGGTGGTCCGGTTCCCTCATCTAACATACTACTTGTTAAGAGCAAGACGGTCTCTACAACAGAAACAGACAGAGAAATGTAGATATAATTACATTTGAGCCAAGTCTGGGTCAGGACAGATAACCTTAGCCAATTCCCTGACCCTACAACCCACTTACCACTGGGGGAACATCACTTGGATCTGGCAGTGTGAATTTTGATGTTACAGTGTTAAATGTTTGGGATTTTATATCGGTTTTGGTCATTTTGATCATTTAAATGATAGAGGAAGTATCCATCAATCTTACCCGTCATATCAGCTATATGTCTGAGTTTCTTCTGGTGTATCTTGCCAGCATAGTGCATTTCAGCTTGTGACGCAGAGTTCAAAATCACATTACATATGTTACAGTTTTTAAATTCTCCAAATGTTTTGGCCTCTCTCTCAGGAACTTGCAATTGGCCATCTTTTTTCTTCTTGTCTTGAAAGACATTCGGTTGGTCCGACATCTCAAAGTGCGAGTCTACCACTGGGGGAACATCACTTGGATCTGGCAGTGTGAATTTTGATAATGTTACAGTGGATGCATTATCTGTGTATTGAGCCTGTGGGAGGCGGATATCTTCAAAGACAATGTCTGATTCGGACATCTGTCCATGTAAGGATGTTACCACTAATTCATCAGAATCCATTGTGAATAAAACACTAACACAGTAACAGCAACTACACAATGTATGTCAGCAAATAGTTCCAAGTGTGCAGTTGTGTCAATGTCAATATTCCTGTAGGGGAAAAAATAAAAATTATGCAATGTTGTAAACCATAGCTCAATGGTTGTCCTTTTTTCTTTATCTAAGTTCTAACTTATTGGATATTTTCATGGTGAGGATTAGTTGGGCTAATTCTACATTATAATTTATGTGGGTTAAGGGAAAAAAAATTCTAGACGTGTGTGGAAAGTTTAAGTGCTGTGACATGTGTTTGAAATAAACAATGTTTCCTCGTCAAAAACATAGCACATATTACACATGTATTACTTTAAAAATGACTTTAAACATTTAAAACGTTATATTTTGAAATTTGGACCTTAGCGCTTGTCATTATATTTGTTCATGGAAGTTTAGTACCGAGTTTCAGCCTCCCCACACAGGTAGGCCTAAGATTTAAACAAAGAAATTGTCAGTGCGGCGACTGACCCCCTGACTGTTAGATAGGACTCCGTTTCACTGCAAACTAGACGAGTCCTTATTTGGGCTAACGTTAATCCAGTCATGCCAGTGAGTATTTTGTTGTGCTAACGTAAATACACTACTCAAAACAATTTAGGGAACAAAACAATTTAGGGAACACCGGATTTACTGCAAGAGGTGGTCACACCCGTTATTGGAATGTTCCATGAACCGGGATTTTCATTTGCAACCCCCTCTCTCTTTCAGTTTCAGTAGTCATGTCATGAAATGTGTAATCACTACATGCATCCTTTATCATGAGATTATTCCCGTGTTCCCTAAATTGTTTTGTTCCCTAAATTGTTTTGAGTAGTATATAAAAACATGAAAACACATGCTTAAAAAAAGACTTAAGTTAACATTAAACGTTTAGGCATTGGGTACAACTACACTATTAGAATGCAGGGCCACACCAAAAGTTACTTCTCATAAATTTACGTAATCTCACTTAAATTAAATACATAACTGCGGTTCCTACGAGTACGACGAGGTCAAATTCAGAAAAAGGGAAAATTTTGGCCCTGTATTCTATTGGGTTCGAGATTCTTTCCACAAAATAACAAACCTTCATTTACTTTGGAAACTGTTTCATGGAGCTTAAATTAAAGACCAACGCAGAAAAACCTCAAGCCTTCGTCTCCGTCATGTCTTCACCACCACACTCACGTTGCACAAAATGGCTACCTCATATTACTAATACTAGCTATATATATATATACGCACACACAAACCACGTGAGTCGTACGCGTGTTCGTACTGGTTCGTAAACGTTTCGTACCTACGCGTCACAACCACGTTCCCAGAAGGTGTAAGTTACTGGTACTCACTCAGGTCAGGGTCGAAAGGCGGTGGGGACAAGCGAAGGGTCGATACTTCTCAAAGCCCTGAGGACGAAGTTGACGAGAACCGGCCGGCCGGCGGCCGGACGCATATTTTGATCTCTAAAAGATACAGCGGGTTAAAGGGGGCATCGTCACGATCAGAGCAGACTTTCGACAGGGCATAGAATCGATATCCTATAGTTTAATATTAACATAGTGACTGAAAATTAATGGTTCATTTATGCAGCAGCAACAGTAATATGACCTTATCATGTTGTGGTATTATTGCAATCACTGAGTTAATCTAAAACTAGCACTCCGATTCCATGACCTGTTGATCGTGACGATATTGCCCCTTTAAAGGAATGTAGGCCTACATTGGTAGTGTTGGCAACACTGCTTCAACGAGTGTACGCTCTTTTTTTGAATCATTAAATACATATTTTAATCAACCAACATGTCAATGTTTCAGCTCAATGTTCGAGTCTAAGTCATTGCGGAAAAATCACAATTTTTACAGAAATCACTTGTAGCAACCGTCTGGCAACATTTTGTAAATGTGTATGTATTTATTCGTATTTTCACTGAAATAAGATCATTTTCAGAATGATTGGTATCTTTTTGCCAACTTCACATAAAGCTGGCTTTTGGATAATAATAAGGTAATTTTGTAATCAGGCTATACTAATGAATTATACCTTACCTTTAATGCCAAACAAAATATTAAGAGGCTAATCCAGTTTTATTTAAATTATAAAAATTATATTTTCTAGTAAAAAAAAAACACGTGGACCGAATGTTTTGTTTTAATACAGTTAACATTATCCTAATGCCATTAGATTGATACACTGAGGCCACACAAATAAAATGAATAAATTAATTAAATGGGACGACAATTGTAATCCATTTCAACATTTTTTTATTTTTTATTCTAAATATAATGATTTAATTTATTATACACTACTGGTAATGTTGGTAAAAGCATAAAGTATCCTTCCTTCGATATTGTACAACCAACCTGTGAAATATTCATCCAGATTGTCATCATATTCATTATAACGTTCAAATAGTTTTAATAGTGAGTGATTTTCATCTGCTTGTCGTCATTTGTATAAGGCCAAGAAATTTTTTTGAGTTGCCCTCCACCGACCGACCCAAAAGTGCTGAAATCTCAGGTCGGGTTTTTTTTCTTCTTTTTTTTTTTCCTTCCCGTCATTCATAGGCCTATTTATTAATGAAACTTACCAATTTTCTGTGTATAAAACATAATACGTTTGATTTGTGAAATTTTCCACTTCAAATTTACCGGTACCCAAGACTCAATCTACATGTTTTCAAATCGAATGGTCCCGGCCCTCACATGGTGCGCTGCCTTCGCGCACACTGTGTGCCTTTTCAAAGTCAAATTTCAGAAGTTTGAAGTCAAGAACTCAAAATATAAACAAAACAAAACCTGTGTTTAACAGTACAACAAAAATGCTTGGGATACTTTTATTCTGAAGCAAAATTCCTTGCTGATAGGTATACAAATGTCTTAATATCATATGTCAACCAATGGGATGCATAAAGTTGTTAAGAACAAAAGTGCTAGAAACAAGTGTATGAAATGTTGAAATAAAGTTGTTGAAAGATTATTATAAAGTTGAATGTGTGATGTCTTTTTATTCTTTAGGTACTTGTGCATACTGCTAGATCATTGTCTTTGAAAAACATGGTATGTGGTTTCAGTTCCAATGCATTTCAATCTTAAAATGACAGTCAAGGAGAAGGAAACAAAAAGAAACTAGAAATTCAGAGTTTGTGAACAAACTCAAGGTGTTCGGAAGTGACGGTAATTAATGTCCTCATCAATTGGGATCATTGTTAAAATGTGACTTAAGATTCGTCAAATGAGTACTTGCACGCAATAAGTAACACTTAAAACATATCGCTAGAAGGCGCTGTAACGTGTGATGAGTTCCAGCAGAGATAGTTAATTGCAACTTGTCATGACTTGTATCATTGAAATTGTGTTAATTGATACCACCTTCCTCTATTTGTAAGGTGCCTGGTACTTTGTAGGATTCGCCTTGTCTTCATACTAAAATTGTAGACAGTTTATCCAAGTTTGTATGGTCATGTTTGAATGGAATGATTGTCAGTGATGTTTTGTTAACTTTAGGGAATGACATCCTCTGTGTAGTCGTAGTCATCTGGGCAAAGATAAACTAGTTGCATTGCTGCTGTACAGTTTTCAACTCGTTCAGGCAGAAATGATGCATGTTCATATAATTTAGGAATATCTTATGTTCATGTTGCCAATATTGAACCATCTGTGTTAGTTCTGCAGTATTTATAAGCAAATTTTCTACAACTAATTCACGCAAGTTGAAATGCTTACAACATTTGAACAGCAATTAAACATAGTTCTACATTGTGATGTCGGAATTCACTTATATCTTTCATTGGGCAAGCTGTAATCTTGGTTCCAAGACCTTGGTGTTTTCACGTCCATAAAACCATCATACACTTATGTCATGAATCAAACATAGAGGGCGCTGTTTCAAGTTTAAGTTTGATTCGTCTAGGCAGGATCCAAAACTTGAACTTGAAACAAGAAAGTCTTGGAACCAAGACTAGGCAAGCTGCTGCACAATAGCTGTAATAAATACCATTACCAATATCCGTCCCTTCATCGTCCAGGCGGCCGTCCACATTCAGAATAATGTGAAATTATTTTAATAATTGACCTTCCAAATGTATGTTTTCAGATGATGTTGTGATTCACAACAACTTTTACAAAGAAACTACTTAGTTTTGTAAATAAGGCATGTAATACCTCTCTGCATTTTATACGGCTGCTCTCCTATCTTAGTGAACACTAACAATTTACTTCAAACAAATGTTTGAAATTACACATTAATTGTGAACAAATTTTATATTGTGCTCACCTGTATAATTTATATGTAAATTCTGTAATTTTATGCATTCATTAATTCTGTAATTTTATGCATTCATTATATTCGTAAAAAAAAAAAGGTCTACAAATTCTAGTTTCATTTGTTATTTAATAAATAAATAAATAAAACGAAACATCATATAAATGTACAGTAATGGATTTATTTATTTGTTTAATTCTTTTCATTTGTCTCGTCTGTTTTCAAAAGTAAGTTGCCTTACTCATTTCAAAGAAATAGCTTTTCGGTATTGGCTTTTTCAACAGCCCTTTCCATTCGTACAAAAATGACACTGCAGTATTAAGTTAATACGATCTATGGTTTCAGAAATATTGTAGCGCATCCGTTATTGGCTTAAACGCCCAACCACACATCTATAAAATATATTTTATCCTGCAAGAGCTTTAGCCTGTGACACCGCAAACGTCCCCGTGAAGACCGCCAGCTGTTTTCCAGTAGATAACGATCTCAGTCTCTGCGGTTTGTAAACAATGGGCCCCAGAACCACGAGTGTCTGGTGTGTGTTAAGTCAATGGGATTTTGGCCCAGAAAAGGAATTTTGAAGAAAAAAAAATCAAAACTTTGACCTTCCGGTACGACCGGAAGCAAATGTCAGACGATTTTGACGTTAACTTTTCAAATGTTGCCTAAGCCTTGATCTATCAGATCCCAGATTATGAACATCATAGCTTTAGTATATTTTGATATACAGTCGATAGCAAATGGTCATTTTTAAAACTTAAATGGCTTGTAATTTGATACCTGATGACGTGATCATGACGTAACTAGATTCATCTACATGATAAGGTCTTTATATGTGTGAAGTTTCAAGGTTGTGTGAAATTGTTAACTTGCACTTTCGATGTAGAGAAGAGTTAAGGAGAAGAAGAAGGAGTAGTAAAAAAAAATTAAAAAACGGAACAATAACAATAGTTGTTCGGCTGAAAAGCTAAAGAGATGCATCGAACGGACGAAGTGAGAATGCTCGAAGATAATTTGAGAGAACTTGAAATGGAGTATGGGAGACAGGCCAGGTTTTAATGCTGAAAGACAATGAGAGAACTTGGCATGGATTATGGGAGACAGGCTAGGTTTTATGCTGAAAGACAATGAGAGAACTTGGCATGGATTATGGGAGACAGGCCAGGTTTTATGCTGAAAGACAATGAGAGAACTTGGCATGGATTATGGGAGACAGGCTAGGTTTTATGCTGAAAGACAATGAGAGAACTTGGCATGGATTATGGGAGACAGGCTAGGTTTTATGCTGAAAGACAATGAGAGAACTTGGCATGGATTATGGGAGGCAGGCTAGGTTTTATGCTGAAATACAGTGAGAGAACTTGTATGGGAGACAGGCTAGGTTTTATGCTGAAATACAATGAGAGAACATGGCATGGATATGGGAGATAGGCTAGGTTTTATGCTGAAATACAGTGAGAGAACTTGTATGGGAGACAGGCTAGGTTTTATGCTGAAATACAATGAGAGAACTTGGCATGGATTATGGGAGACAGGCTAGGTTTTATGCTGAAATACAATGAGAGAACATTGAAATCATTTACATTAGTCCCATATTTTCCAGACATTTAGCTCAATGGAAGAGCCAGTGGCATGAATGCCTATGTTAAGCAACATTGACCACAGTCAATCTACTTGGATGGGAGGCCATTCCATGTTTGTGGTTGTGTGATTAGTCTGGGCATAGAGGTCTGGGGCTCAGTAGGGCCCTATAATATCATCATTCAGATGGGATGGAGGTCCTTTGTTTTGAGTAATGTATGTAAAAGAACCCAGGACACTTATCATGGAAGAGAAGGGGGATTTCTGAAATGGCAGCTTTGAAAACTTTAGAAAAAGTAGTTATATGAATGACATCATTATTATTAAAATAAAAACAGCTGTATACAGTTTATTTTCCATCCCATTAACATACATGTAGGTACTGCCAATGTGAAACTGGATATCACCTTATTTTTGTATCATTTAATAAATAATGTAATAAATATATGAAGCTTGTCATATGTATTGTCATTGATATCAAGTATTATTTTATTTAAATTGTAAAGAAACATTTTACATCCGCAGGTGCATCCCTATATATGGGTGTATACATGGGATGACAACTTGACACAAAATTATGTGTGCTTTTGTATTCGGTCTTCTACAGTCTCATATAGACAACGGTCTAATTGCATTTCAATTGTATCTCCCAAGTGTTTTGTTTATTTACCAGCACTTAATAAAATGCTTTTATTGCTAATACTGTTAAATCATGTTTCTGTTTATTATTTTGTGTTCTACTTTACAAGAGAAAATAATTTCAATTTTCAAATTTAATCTATCACAACCCCATGTTACAAAAACTGCCTCCCAAATAGTGGTAGCCTTCACAACTTTCGAAACGTTCTGATTGATTGGGTATCAGAAAGGCATATTACCCTATTCAGTCAGAGAGTTCCACTCCAGCTTTTGTGGCATTTTAGTTCACACTACTACTAAGTACTATGACCCCAATAGGGAACAAGGATTGATATTGGTCTGTAGTATTTGACTGAAATCACTATTGATTATAAAACGTGAACAGAATGAAACTAGAAATTCAGAGTTTGTGAACAAACTCAAGGTGTTCGGAAGTGACGGTAATTGATGTCCTCATCAATTAGGATCATTGTTAAAATGTGACTTAAGATTGTTTTCAAAAGTAAGTTGCCTTACTCATTTCAAAGAAATAGCTTTTCAGTATTGGCTTTTTCAACAGCCCTTTCCATTCGTACAAAAATGACACTGCAGTATTAAGTTAATACGATCTATGGTTTCAGAAATATTGTAGCGCATCCGTTATTGGCTTAAACGCCCAACCACACATCTATAAAATATATTTTATCCTGCAAGAGCTTTAGCCTGTGACACCGCAAACGTCCCCGCGAAGACCGCCAGCTGTTTTCCAGTAGATAACGATCTCAGTCTCTGCGGTTTGTAAACAATGGGCCCCAGAACCACGAGTGTCTGGTGTGTGTTAAGTCAATGGGATTTTGGCCCAGAAAAGGAATTTTGAAGAAAAAAAACAAATCAAAACTTTGACCTTCCGGTACGACCGGAAGCAAATGTCAGACGATTTTGACGTTAACTTTTCAAATGTTGCCTAAGCCTTGATCTATCAGATCCCAGATTATGAACATCATAGCTTTAGTATATTTTGATATACAGTCGATAGCAAATGGTCATTTTTAAAACTTAAACGGCTTGTAATTTGATACCTGATGACGTGATCATGACGTAACTAGATTCATCTACATGATAAGGTCTTTATATGTGTGAAGTTTCAAGGTTGTGTGAAATTGTTAACTTGCACTTTCGATGTAGAGAAGAGTTAAGGAGAAGAAGAAGAAGGAGTAGTAAAAAAAAACTAAAAAAACGGAACAATAACAATAGTTGTTCGGCTGAAAAGCTAAAGAGATGCATCGAACGGACGAAGTGAGAATGCTCGAAGCTGTTTTCCAGTAGATAACGATCTCAGTCTCTGCGGTTTGTAAACAATGGGCCCCAGAACCACGAGTGTCTGGTGTGTGTTAAGTCAATGGGATTTTGGCCCAGAAAAGGAATTTTGAAGAAAAAAAACAAATCAAAACTTTGACCTTCCGGTACGACCGGAAGCAAATGTCAGACGATTTTGACGTTAGATTCAAAGGCCAGCTTGGTATTCGGGCATGGCCCTTTTTCACCATTCTTTCCAATGATTTTTGTTCTTGTTTCTCCTGGTGGAGCCGTTCTTGTCTTTGTGCTTCCAGCTCTGCTTCTTTCTCCATTTGGATCCGGCGGGAGATTGCCACCCTGCGTTCATCCTGGAGTTTCTCAAGTTCTTCTTTCGTTGGCAGGGTAACCATAGCTTGCATGTTAGTTTGCAAGAAGAGAGTGCAGTGGGTTCGGATTTTCTGGTACAACCTTTGATGGGCGGGGCTAGAGGTAGACGTACTGAGAGATAAGATTCTCTTGCTATAAAAAGATAAGTAAAGATGACAAAATCCTGAATATCACAGATCAATCTGTAAATCATTTTGACAAGTACAATTTTACACCACTACTGTGTTTTCCACACTGGAAAATCACAATGACCATTTGCTTAAATTTCTGAGTAACCTTGTAACATTAGTCAACCTAATAGAGGTGGATCCAGGGTGGCAAAGAAAGGGGAAAACAGAAGTATGGTACATTGACAAACATTAAAGGGACAGTATCGTCATGGTCAGAGCAGACTTTCAACCGAGCATGGAATCAGTGTCCTAGTTTTAAGATGAACACAGTGACTGATAATTACTGGCTCATTTATGCAGCAGCAACAGTAATATGACCTTATCATGTGGGGTATTATTTTCAGTCACTGAGTTAATCTAAAACTAGCACTCCGATTCCATGCCCTATTGATCGTTATATTGTCCCTTTAATTGGTGCCATCCTTCATTAAAAAACTGTGACAATTCAATTTTTTGTTATATACACATGTAGATCAAATTTAGTTTTGCTTCAACAATCTGTTACCTAACCCAAAGTTTACAATTGTTGATCTTTTGAAGTTTGCATAAAAATCGTGCTTTCTTTACAAGGAAAATTTACCTTTAAATTTAAAAATAACCAAATGATCAAATTTTAATGTAAAATTCAAAGCCGATGATGGTATTAATCTTCCTGAAAATTTTTGTTTTCAATTAAAAAAAATTCAATTATAACCAGGAAAGGAAAGAGTACTCTTTCCTAAATTCTACATAACAATTCTACAAAACAATCTGAATGCATTTTCACTTTTTTCTTTAGTGATTAAGCTGACACTTTCACAGGTTGGTTGTTTAATATATAAATCTTGATTCAGTGATAGTAAGCATAATTACCTGATTACATCAATCAGATCAAAGTTTTTAGTATTTTGGTCCGTTCTCTCTCCAAGAAATCTCGGCTATGAGTTGAGCTTCCTGATCTACAGATAAGAAAACAATTGACAGGTTGTTTGTTGTCACAATGGTAATTCTTTGGCTGCAGTGTACACTTCTGGTCATTTTTACATAAGTAAGTACATCATAGGCATACAGTAACTAAGTTGGAAATTTGCTTAGCAAAACATTTTTGATTCTGAAATATAAACAGACAGGCCGACAGACAGACATGCACAAGTCTATACACTTGTGTGATTATGTGGAGGTTTCATCTACAAGGGTGATGGTCCTTAACACCTGCCCGACTGTCAAGTGGGTAAATTTTACCATCAGGCAGGTAAAGTTTACCAGCCTGTGTGGTGGGTAATATTATGAGAGACCAGCACTGGTGGCTTACCAAATACTTGCATCAATCTGGTACAATATCTGCCAGACTAGTTGATTTATTGATTTACCTGCCATACCAGCTTGTCATGAATAAAGTCAAGGTCTGTGCCTATTTTTTTCTATATTGACAGTTTGGCATTTCAGTCAAAACATGAATTATTATAACTCATAATAGTGGCTCAGTTGTCATGGCAAAACATTGCAATTGATAACATTTATGCATACTTTGTGGATTGATAAACAGAACATTTTGATAAAAACTTGATTATTTTTGGTTAAACAAATATGACAGTATGACTGAATGAATAATACAGACTTGACTATACTTACAGTAATGATTCCACCTTGGGGTTGTCAACTGACAACTGAGCTATCGCATGGTTCTTGACCTCGGTTAACCTCTGCAAGACAATTCAAATAAAACGTGATCATGTAATAACTGCACTTTGTCTTACTACATGTACTCATTATAAAGGTCATAATTCACATGGTATTAATTGAATGTACTAAAAACATACTCATATACCTCATACAGTAATATCTAAGAATTATGAGCCGATAAAGACCATTGTCTGCTTACAGTGTAATCGTATCAAGCAAATTTAATTTGCTAAGTAAAATTTGCTGAGAACCTTCCAGAGGCAATATACATTAGGTGACAATTAGACTGTAATCTATTTTTGCTAAGTATAACTTTTCTCTGCTAGTGCTTAGCAGCTCTATGAAATGTTGCCCTAGTCACAAAGTAAATACAAACATACCTCATACAGTAATACCACAGCAGGCTTGATGACTTTCTGTCTCATTGTTTGTAGTCTTATTACCAGTAGTTCATCACAGTGCTTGCAAATCCTCAATGTACCACTTACATCATCTGCTTCCCCTCCCTCTGCACCTTTGGCATTCCTTGCTTGTTTCTGTTGGTGATCTTGTAACATCTCTGCCTCTGATTTCAGTACATTTTCTATGAAACATGAAGAACATTGATTTAAATTAAAAGCCACATTAGTCACTGTATGCATGCATATGTACTTTATAAACTTGCATTATAAAATGTTAGTCTAAAGTAAAAGTAAATAATTTGTAAACTTCCATTCTGTTGTGTCACACTTCATGTGAGTCAAGATGTTTGATTTATTCAGTGAATGGATTGATGGCTTGTCACAAAATGTCACGTCACAAAATTTCAAATTTGTCACATAAATGTCTCAAATGTCACAGAATTTTTGGCACCTTTTGCACAGAATGTCACATCAGTTTTGCCTTTGTCGCATTTGATTGGCATAGATTAAAACATTATGACCAGTTGACCGGTGATACTCATGTCTGTTTCATGAAAAATGGAACCACCACTAAAATGCAACATCAGATTACACTCTGTGTAAATCTACACTGAAGACTCGAAAGTACAAAAGAAAAATCAGGAAAAAGTGAAAGATTGCCCAAAGTGCCTCTGAAGTATAATCCAACTAAAGCATGTCACAAAATGTCAGACAATTTTTAATACTTCTGTTTATGTTCCTTTTGTCACATTTTATCACAAAATTGTCAAAATGTCACAGAATGTCACAAATTTTTGGTCAATGAAATTTTGTCACAAAATGTCACCATGATCCATTCTCTGTTTATTACAGTTTCAGCGTAAAATTGCGTATTTTCTAACAAGACAACAGCGAAAATGCATTAGCAAACATAAACTTCATATTCATTCTAATGTGGAATTTTGATAGTCTGTTAAAATTTGTTGATGTACATGACTAGAGAAAAAACATTTGACTATTCTTTTAAAAAAAGTTGGTCAAGGGTCCTGCACCCTATACCCTCCCTCCCCTTAGTCATTACAAATCTTGCAACCACTGGCCTTATTAGAGGAGAAACTCCCGTCTTCCCTTACTACTTACCACAAACTGTATCAGGCACAAAGTCAGAGCATTTCAAACAAGCGATGTTACCACAAAGACGACAATGGTGGCGTCTAAGAGACAGACCAAAACGCTCCAAGCAAAACGGACAGAAATTCATTGAGGAATCTTCCTTCCAAGGCACTACTGTCTTCTCAAAGGCTTAATAGGAAATGAAATGTACAAAGGAAATTCAAATCTAGATATTTCAATATATCTCTAAGTTTTATCTGATTTATATCATTCAAAGAGAAGTTACAAAACTACTTCTAAGAATATGCATAATTTCTTTGAATCAAGATACATATTAAATAAGGAACTTGCGAAAGTTTAATTAAGTTTAATCAGCTTAATAATTACATTGTGTAATGACAAAGCATTCAGATTGTTCATATTCATTTTGTATGTGGAGTACACCAGAGTATATGCCAGGATTTGGAAATAGAATGTCCAAATTTGTTATTCTTTGAAAACAGGGTGTCCAAATATTTAACTTGCAATACCTCTGTATGTGCATTATAAATAAAACAAGGTGTCCATTTAGCAAACTGGGTATTCAAAAGACACCCACAGGTATTGCTAGCTAATACTATGGAGTACATTTTATGATAATCTTATTAGCAATAATTTTACTTTTCTAAAAAATAAAAGCAACTCAGAGAATTATTCCTAGGAAGATTTATACCATCAAGAGATTTACACCAAGCAAGATTTACATTCAAATTTGACCATTTGGTTATTTTTGAATTACCAATTCTATACATTATCTTAAAAGCCCAGATGCACTATTGGTTAACTTCAAAAAATAAAATTATCTCAGTTTTATCTGAAAGCATAAATGATGGTTTCAACAATCCTGGGAAATAATTCTACCTGAAATAAAAATGTGCAAAGGTTCATTTACAATTCTCATACTGGTGGATTTATATTACTACATGTGTAGTCTTCAGATTTCAATTCAATGTTGACTATTTTACTGAAGTGAAAGCACCTTACAAAGACAATTTCAAGGGATGTTTAACACCATTATTAATTTTACTCCAAAAACATTGAGCTTGGGTAAAACTTTAATATGATTTTTGTATAAACATTGATGTACAGGGTCTTTAATTAGTCATTTGAATGTTGTTTATTTTTTTAAATTCACATAAATTAATGAAAATCATTTTAGTGGGAAAATGAAAATGAAATTCGAGATAAACTGCAGCATAAGTATAATTCAAAATAGCTTTAAAAGTAATTAATGTTTTGGCAATGGAATGAAATGTGTATGTTCATGAGCATGATAAAGCCATGGGAACATTGGCAGACACAGGGTGGAGGGTGGAGGGTGGTGTGGGTGGTCAGTGGATCACATTAGAGCATGTTCCACTATCCCTTTGAATATCAAGCATGTAAGTTTACTACACGTTTTCACCCAATTTGTTTTGCATTTGTAACCTTCCCTTTTTAACATGTGTCCCTCCTTTCTAAACCACCCTAGCTTCACCCCTGCATAGGATTACTTTGGTTATTACAAGCTCTTCATTACTTTATCTCCATTTTGATTTGAAATAGTAGATTCATTTAAAGAGGGGCTCTAAGGTCAAATTTAGTTTTGTGATGCACTCATTTTCCAATAACTAGAGTCCTTAGTGTGAAAAAATTTCAAAATAAATTAGTCTATAACCTCACATTAAAGTGATGTAAAATGTCATTTTATTTGATAACCTTCCTATGTGAAATTTGTTAACATCCAAAGACAACAGTGACGTCACATTTCAAATAAATGGATCTCTACATTTTTGTACAGTGAATTTGCAGTTCATTCCTGAATCTCCACAATATTTGATCAAATCGGCGTTGAAATTGACTTTTTGACAAACAAAAAATTCCTGTATGGAATGTTACAGACTCATTTACCGTAAGAAAATAGTGACGTCATGTTTCAAATATCGCTCTGAAAGGGTATCAAATAAAATGATATGTTACACCACTTTAAAGTGAAGTTAGAGACTTGTAACTTTTTTAACACTTTAATAAGCAGTCTATCTATTGGAAAATGAGTGCATCACAAAACTGAATTTGACCTTAGAGTGCCTCTTTAATCAAGACATGTGAATACTGTAAGTACACTAGTAATATTGACAGCATATAAATCAATGCTATGAGAAGTCTATTACTAACTACATGAAGTATGCGAGCCTGCTATAATTATCCAGTTGACAGCATTGTACTCCGAATGTGAGGTAATGAGTTTGGCTACCCTGTCTTGAGAGCATCATGTCACCACTTAATTGCTAGTTCCAGAACTATGTGACAGAGTTCTGGTGTTATATTAACAAATTTAGCCATATGAATATTTCAAATACCTGGTAAAGCAAAGTGTGCTTGTAATAACTAAATCAATCCATACTGAAGATACACATTTTCTCCATACCTTTGCGTGCTCGTTTACCTTTACGCTTCGCAGGGTCACTGCATGCTGCATTATACTTGACTAGTTTTTCTAGACGTATTAATAACTTGTTGGTTTCCACAATGCTGCGGTCGATCCTTGAACCTCGTTGAGCACTGAAGTAATCATAATGCCCACACAGCTCCTAAATTCATGCAACAATTAAACAAGTAAATTAAAAACTTTAAGATTCTTATTTTTGTTGAAATTGATCTTCTCCTCTCTCATTTGAAAATAATTAACATCTCTACAAACAAACAAAACTGATTAAAAACTTGCCGGTGAAATACCGAAACAAACAGAATATGCGTCCTAAAAGATATACTTTCTTTCAAATATTTCTATTTTTGCTTTTTGAGTGAATTAAACTATGACAAATTTTCCAAGTGATAATGCTACCCAGGGTTTAAATGGGGCCATTTTAGCCACTATTCAATGGTAATCTCAAAAAACATAAAAGATAACAGTTTTACATGAAACTTATTTAGTATTAATTTCATTATTGTATCTTTCTGTCTGAGGTGCTATCATTTAAGTAAAATTAATAAAATAATTTCTCAAGGGATATGGGCAGTGCTGTCATCATTCAGTATAGGTGACAAAGTTGGTGACACCTGACATTTAAATCCCAAACTACTGACAATAAGATAAGAGTGCACAGTTAGTCGTTTTTGTGTATTACACCACTAACCTAATTCTTGTGGTGCCCAAAGTGCATCATCAAATCCTCCAACACATGTTGATGTAGTCACTGGTCCCACTGGTCCCTCCATCACCTCCTCAACAACATCCACAACATCCACTGATGGCTCATCTTGTTTACTTAAGCATAAAACCTAGCCTGTCTCCCATACAAGTTCTCTCACTGTATTTCAGCATAAAACCTAGCCTGTCTCCCATAATCCATGCCAAGTTCTCTCACTGTATTTCAGCATAAAACCTAGCCTGTCTTCCATAATCCATGCCAAGTTCTCTCATTGTCTTTCAGCATAAAACCTAGCCTGTCTCCCATAATCCATGCCAAGTTCTCTCATTGTCTTTCAGCATAAAACCTGGCCTGTCTCCTATAATCCATGCCAAGTTCTCTCATTGTCTTTCAGCATAAAACCTAGCCCGTCTCCCATAATCCATGCCAAGTTCTCTCATTGTCTTTCAGCATTAAAACCTGGCCTGTCTCCCATACTCCATTTCAAGTTCTCTCAAATTATCTTCCAGCATTATCACTTCGTCTGTTCGATGCATCTCTTTAGCTTGTCTGATGTAATTCCTA
Source organism: Zoroaster sp. YZ-2022 (assembly GCA_029582265.1). NCBI lineage: Eukaryota > Metazoa > Echinodermata > Asteroidea > Forcipulatida > Zoroasteridae > Zoroaster > Zoroaster sp. YZ-2022. The sequence continues at coordinate 36,775,138 of CM055830.1, forward strand.
ATAATATTCATCTGTTGCATCATTGGATTGTCAGACGATGCCATGAGCTCTGCTTCACTCACAACAGATGGTTTCCAACCCCCTTCTAATGTTTTAGCTCCGCCTGCTGACCCTTTGGTTGGTGATGTTTCTTGTCTACTCTTAGTTAGATTCAAAGGCCAGCTTGGTATTCGGGCGTGGCCCTTTTTCACCATTCTTTCCAATGATTTTTGTTCTTGTTTCTCCTGGTGGAGCCGTTCTTGTCTTTGTGCTTCCAGCTCTGCTTCTTTCTCCATTTGGATCCGGCGGGAGATTGCCACCCTGCGTTCATCCTGGAGTTTCTCAAGTTCTTCTTTCGTTGGCAGGGTAACCATAGCTTGCATGTTAGTTTGCAAGAAAAGAGTGCAGTGGGTTCGGATTTTCTGGTACAACCTTTGATGGGCGGGGCTAGAGGTAGACGTACTGAGAGATAAGATTCTCTTGCTATAAAAAGATAAGTAAAGATGACAAAATCCTGAATATCACAGATCAATCTGTAAATCATTTTGACAAGTACAGTTTTACACCACTACTGTGTTTTCCACACTGGAAAAATCACAATGACCATTTGCTTAAATTTCTGAGTAACCTTGTAACATTAGTCAACCTAATAGGGGTGGATCCAGGGTGGCAAAGAAAGGGGAAAACAGAAGTATGGTACATTGACAAACATTAAAGGGACAGTATCGTCATGGTCAGAGCAGACTTTCAACCGAGCATGGAATCAGTGTCCTAGTTTTAAGATGAACACAGTGACTGATAATTACTGGCCCATTTATGCAGCAGCAACAGTAATATGACCTTATCATGTGGGGTATTATTTTCAGTCACTGAGTTAATCTAAAAATAACACTCCGATTCCATGCCCTGTTGATCGTTATGATATTGTCCCTTTAATTGGTGCCATCCTTCATTAAAAAACTGTGACAATTCAATTTTTTGTTATATACACATGTAGATCAAATTTAGTTTTGCTTCAACAATCTGTTACCTAACCCAAAGTTTACAATTGTTGATCTTTTGAAGTTTGCATAAAAATTGTGCTTTCTTTAAAAGGAAAATTGACCTTTAAATTTAAAAATAACCAAATGATCAAATTTTAATGTAAAATTCAAAGCCGATGATGGTATTAATCTTCCTGAAAATTATTTTGTTTTCAATTAAAAAAAATTCAATTATAACCAGGAAAGGAAAGTGTACTCTTTCCTAAATTCTACATAACAATTCTACAAAACAATCTGAATGCATTTTCACTTTTTTCTTTAGTGATTAAGCTGACACTTTCACAGGTTGGTTGTTTAATATATAAATCTTGATTCAGTGATAGTAAGCATAATTACCTGATTACATCAATCAGATCAAAGTTTTTTAGTATTTTGGTCCGTTCTCTCTCCAAGAAATCTCGGCTATGAGTTGAGCTTCCTGATCTACAGATAAGAAAACAATTGACAGGTTGTTTGTTGTCACACACTATGAATAACTTTACCCTGAAAATGCCCTGAAAATCCATTTTGCCGTGAAATAACAGTTCACTGTAATTTCAAGGTAATTTCATGGTGGCTCTTCTTCGCAGATATTGGCAATAATGTTTACAGTGATTTCAGGGCAAATTCACAGCGCTCTCGAGAATTAATGAGCTGCCCCAAAACAAGGAGTTCATGGTGTTTTCACGGTGAAGAAATCCCAAGAGTATTTCATGGCATTTTCACAGTGTTGTGTCATCATGAAATTGCTGTGAACTATTTATTTCACCGTAAAACAGATATTCAGGGTAAAGTTATTCATAGTGACAATGGTAATTCTTTGGCTGCAGTGTACACTTCTGGTCATTTTTACATAAGTAAGTACATCATAGGCATACAGTAACTAAGTTGGAAATTTGCTTAGCAAAACATTTTTGATTCTGAAATATAAACAGACAGGCCGACAGACAGACATGCACAAGTCTATACACTTGTGTGATTATGTGGAGGTTTCATCTACAAGGGTGATGGTCCTTAACACCTGCCCGACTGTCAAGTGGGTAAATTTTACCATCAGGCAGGTAAAGTTTACCAGCCTGTGTGGTGGGTAATATTATGAGAGACCAGCACTGGTGGCTTACCAAATACTTGCATCAATCTGGTACAATATCTGCCAGACTAGTTGATTTATTGATTTACCTGCCATACCAGCTTGTCATGAATAAAGTCAAGGTCTGTGCCTATTTTTTCTATATATTGGCATTTCAGACAAAACATGAATTACTATAACTCATAATAGTGGCTCAGTTGTCATGGCAAAACTTTGCAATTGATAACATTTATGCATACTTTGTGGATTGATAAACAGAACATTTTGATAAAAACTTGATTATTTTTGGTTAAACAAATATGACAGTATGACTGAATGAATAATACAGACTTGACTATACTTACAGTAATGATTCCACCTTGGGGTTGTAAACTGACAACTGAGCTATCGCATGGTTCTTGACCTCGGTTAACCTCTGCAAGACAATTCAAATCAAACGTGATCATGTAATAACTGCACTTTGTCTTACTACATGTACTCATTATAAAGGTCATAATTCACATGGTATTAATTGAATGTACTAAAAACATACTCATATACCTCATACAGTAATATCTAAGAATTATGAGCTTATAAAGACCATTGTCTGCTTACAGTGTAATCGTATTAAGCAAATTTAATTTGCTAAGTAAAATTTGCTGAGAACCTGCCAGAGGCAATATACATTAGGTGACAATTAGACTGTAATCTATTTTTGCTAAGTATAACTTTTCTCTGCGAGTGCTTAGCAGCTCTATGAAATTTTGCCCTGGTCACAAAGTAAATACAAACATACCTCATACAGTAATACCACAGCAGGCTTGATGACTTTCTGTCTCATTGTTTGTAGTCTTATTACCAGTAGTTCATCACAGTGCTTACAAATCCTCAATGTACCACTTACATCATCTGCTTCCCCTCCCTCTGCGCCTTTGGCATTCCTTGCTTGTTTCTGTTGGTGATCTTGTAACATCTCTGCCTCTGATTTCAGTACATTTTCTATGAAACATGAAGAACATTGATTTAAATTAAAAGCCACATTAGTCACTGTATGCATGCATATGTACTTTATAAACTGGCATTATAAAATGTTAGTCTAAAGTAAAAGTAAATAATTTGTAAACTTCCATTCTGTTGTGTCACACTTCATGTGAGTCAAGATGTTTGATTTATTCAGTGAATGGATTGATGGCTTGTCACAAAATGTCACGTCACAAAATTTCAAATTTGTCACATAAATGTCTCAAATGTCACAGAATTTTTGGCACCTTTTGCACATAATGTCACATCAGTTTTGCCTTTGTCGCATTTGATTGGCATAGATTAAAACATTATGACCAGTTGACCGGTGATACTCATGTCTGTTTCATGAAAAATGGAACCACCACTAAAATGCAACATCAGATTACACTCTGTGTAAATCTACACTGAAGACTCGAAAGTACAAAAGAAAAATCAGGAAAAAGTGAAAGATTGCCCAAAGTGCCTCTGAAGTATAATCCAACTAAAGCATGTCACAAAATGTCAGACAATTTTTAATACTTCTGTTTATGTTCCTTTTGTCACATTTTATCACAAAATTGTCAAAATGTCACAGAATGTCACAAATTTTTGGTCAATGAAATTTTGTCACAAAATGTCACCATGATCCATTCTCTGTTTATTACAGTTTCATCGTAAAATTGCGTATTTTCTAACAAGACAACAGTGAAAATGCATTAGCAAACATAAACTTCATATTCATTCTAATGTGGAATTTTGATACAGTCTGTTAAAATTTGTTGATGTACATGACTAGGGAAAAAACATTTGACTATTCTTTTAAAAAAAGTTGGTCAAGGGTCCTGCACCCTATACCCTCCCTCCCCTTAGTCATTACAAATCTTGCAACCACTGGCCTTATTAGAGGAGAAACTCCTGTCTTCCCTTACTACTTACCACAAACTGTATCAGGCACAAAGTCAGAGCATTTCAAACAAGCGATGTTACCACAAAGACGACAATGGTGGCGTCTAAGAGACAGACCAAAACGCTCCAAGCAAAACGGACAGAAATTCATTGAGGAATCTTCCTTCCAAGGCACTACTGTCTTCTCAAAGGCTTAATAGGAAATGAAATGTACAAAGGAAATTCAAATCTAGATATTTCAATATATCTCTAAGGATTTATCTGATTTATATCATTCAAAGAGAAGTTACAAAACTACTTCTAAGAATATGCATAATTTCTTTGAATCAAGATACATATTAAATAAGGAACTTGCGAAAGTTTAATTAAGTTTAATCAGCTTAATAATTACATTGTGTAATGACAAAGCATTCAGATTGTTCATATTCATTTTGTATGTGGAGTACACCAGAGTATATGCCAGGATTTGGAAATAGAATGTCCAAATTTGTTATTCTTTGAAAACAGGGTGTCCAAATATTTAACTTGCAATACCTCTGTATGTGCATTATAAATAAAACAAGGTGTCCATTTAGCAAACTGGGTATTCAAAAGACACCCACAGGTATTGCTAGCTAATACTATGGAGTACATTTTATGATAATCTTATTAGCAATAATTTTACTTTTCTAAAAAATAAAAGCAACTCAGAGAATTATTCCTAGGAAGATTTATACCATCAAGAGATTTACACCAAGCAAGATTTACATTCAAATTTGACCATTTGGTTATTTTTGAATTACCAATTCTATACATTATCTTAAAAGCCCAGATGCACTATTGGTTAACTTCAAAAAATAAAATTATCTCAGTTTTATCTGAAAGCATAAATGATGGTTTCAACAATCCTGGGAAATAATTCTACCTGAAATAAAAATGTGCAAAGGTTCATTTACAATTCTCATACTGGTGGATTTATATTACTACATGTGTAGTCTTCAGATTTCAATTCAATGTTGACTATTTTACTGAAGTGAAAGCACCTTACAAAGACAATTTCAAGGGATGTTTAACACCATTATTAATTTTACTCCAAAAACATTGAGCTTGGGTAAAACTTTAATATGATTTTTGTATAAACATTGATGTACAGGGTCTTTAATTAGTAATTTGAATGTTGTTTATTTGCGTGTGGGAGGCTGATATCTTGAAAGACAATGTCTGATTCTGACATCTGTCCATCTAAGGATGTTACCACTAATTCATCAGAATCCATTGTAAATAAAACACTAACACAGTAACAGTAACTATGTCAGCAAATAGTTCCAAGTGTGCAGTTGTGTCAATGTCAATATTCCTGTAGGGGAAAAAATAAAAATTATGCAATGTTGTAAACCATAGCTCAATGGTTGTCCTTTTTTCTTTATCTAACTTATTGGATATTTTCATGGTGAGGATTAGTTGGGCTAATTCTACATTATAATTTATGTGGGTTAAGGGGAAAAAAATTCCAGACGTGTGTGGAAAGTTTAAGTGCTGTGACATGTGTTTGAAATAAACAATGTTTCCTCGTCAAAAACATAGCACATATTACACATGTATTACTTTAAAAATTACTTTAAAAAGTTATATTTAGAAATTTGGACCTTAGCGCTTGTCATTATATTTGTTCATGGAAGTTTAGTACCGAGTTTCAGCCTCCCCACACAGGTAGGCCTAAGATTTAAACAAAGAAATTGTCAGTGCGGCGACTGACCCCCTGACTATAGTGTTAGATAGGACTCCGTTTCACTGCATAGACGGAGTCCTTATTTGGGCTAACGTTAATCCAGTCATGCCAGTGAGTATTTTGTTGTGCTAACGTAAATATAAAAACATGAAAACACATGCTTAAAAAAGACTTAAGTTAACATTAAACGTTTAGGCATTGGGTACAACTAATGAACTATACTATAGAATGCAGGGCCACACCAAAAGTTACTTCTTATAAATTTACGTAATCTCACTTAAATTAAATACACAACTGCGGTTCCTACGACGAGGTCAAATTCAGAAAAAGGGAAAATTTTGGCCCTGTATTCTATAGCTACTCCAGACATTGTGCACTTTAGTGGCGGTTGGGTTCGAGATTATTTCCACAAAATAACAAACCTTCATTTACTTTGGAAACTGTTTCATGGGCCTTAAATTAAAGACCAACGCAGACAAACCTCAAGCCATTCTTCGTCTTCGTCATGTCTTCACCACCACACTCACGTTGCACAAAATGGCTACCTCATATTACTAGCTATATACACACACACAAACCACGTGGGTCGTACGCGTGTTCGTACTGGTTCGATTCGTAAACGTTTCGTACCTACGCGGGACAACCATGTTCCCAGAAGGTGTAATTTACTGGTACTCACTCAGGTCAGGGTCGAAAGGCGGTGGGGACAAGCGAAGGGTCGATACTTCTCAAAGCCCTGAGGACGAAGTTGACGAGGAACCGGCCGGACGCATTTATTTTGTTCTCTAAAAGATACAGCGGGTTAAAGGGGCATCGTCACGATCAGAGCAGACTTTCGACAGGGCATAGAATCGATATCCTATAGTTTAATATTAACATAGTGACTGAAAATTAATGGTTCATTTATGCAGCAGCAACAGTAATATGACCTTATCATGTTGTGGTATTATTGCAATCACTGAGTTAATCTAAAACTAGCACTCCGATTCCATGACCTGTTGATCGTGACGATATTGCCCCTTTAAAGGAATGTAGGCCTACATTGGTAGTGTTGGCAACACTGCTTCAACGTGTGTACTCTCTTTCTTTGAATCATTAAATACATATTTTAATCAACCAACATGTCAATGTTTCAGCTCAATGTTCGAGTCTAAGTCATTGCGGAAAAATCACAATTTTTACAGAAATCACTTGTAGCAACCGTCTGGCAACATTTTGTAAATGTGTATGTATTTATTCGTATTTTCACTGAAATAAGATCATTTTCAGAATGATTGGTATCTTTTTGCCAACTTCACATAAAGCTGGCTTTTGGGATAATAATAAGGTAATTATGTAATCAGGCTATACTAATGAATTATACCTTACCTTTAATGCCAAACAAAATATTAAGAGGCTAATCCAGTTTTATTTAAATTATTAAAATTATATTTTTCTAGTAAAAAAAACACACGTGGACCGAATGTTTTGTTTTAATACAGTTAACATTATCCTAATGCCATTAGATTGATACACTGAGGCCACACAAATAAAATGAATAAATTAATTAAATGGGACGACAATTGTAATCCATTTCAACATTCTTTTCTAAATATAATGATTTAATTTATTATACACTACTGGTAATGTTGGTAAAAGCATAAAGTATTGTAACGCGCACCGTCGCGGTCTAAGGACTTTTTATGTACGGGCTTGAAATCTGGCTGAAAACAGTTAACGGAAACGGACAGACACCAATAAATAAATCAAACAGACACCAAGGATTTAAGGTTTAACTGGAACTAGCTGATTCTCTTTCGTTTCAAGAAAATAACTGCATATACATTTATAATAATCAACTTACATTATTACCAGTTGTTCCCGCCGAAATGGAGTTACAACTATTGAACTTATCATTAATAATGTAGATGATGTTCACTGTTTGCTGTCGAAGTCAGAACCAAAGATCGTATAGCGCCGCAATGCGCAAGATAGGCAACTGACGCGCAAACGCACGTAAATGATTGAAGTACGCACTGGAGTGGAACGGCCGCCATTTTAGGAAGCACAATGCTCGATTTGTTGGATGCATTATAAATGCCAGATTTAGGACAATAGCCAGAATTCAGGCTTTTCCGTGTAAACGAAAAAACATAATTTTGAGGGGCAGGGGGGGTGGGTTGTCGGGGTTAATATTAATTAGAATTTTCAGTTCTAATAAAACGTATTCCGCAGTGTACTAGCTGATGCTGGGCCCGGCCTGTTTTTTTTATAAGATGGTCAATTTCTATAAAATGTTAATTTCAACAAATTTCTTTTTCAACAATTTCTTGAGAAATTCTGTCCATTTATAGAAATTTTCCTCATTCATCCTAGCCAAGAAAAACATTCCACGGGACTACGACAGTGAACTTATTGAAACTACAAGTTAAAAAAATAAAATAAGAGAACACATAGACTTCAATCATTAATTGTTGGCGTATATCTTGACATAAAATTCATATCTTGAAAATCGGAATTATCAAAAATTTTCTTTCACATTTGGTCAGGGAACTTCATCCTGTCTTACACCCCCCACACCACACCACCACCCTGAGCAATTTTTTTACTCTGAAATATTATGCCTAATTAACTGAAAATTCTTCAGGGAAAAAGTTAAAGTATTTTTGAACATTGGGAAACAATATTATTATTATTAGCATTATTGGTTTATTAAAAAACACTTTGCACAGCCAAAAGGCTGAATTGCACAGTACTTTTAAATTTAATATTCAATAAAATACAGAAATTACAGGTATCTATAACTCAGTATAAGCTTTGAACAATAAAAAGGGCCTCAAATAAAAATACTTAGCAAAAACCACAATGGGACATATACTTTAGCAAATCAACATTTAAATGACAAATCAACAAATAAACATTTTCCAATTAAATTAAAATAATTTTTTCTAATGAAGTAATGGGAATGTGTCTGTAAATGCAACTATAATTCAGAGTTGTCATGTCATTCTAATGATGAATTCTAATTTTCCTGAGATGACAAATCATCTGGTACATTTTTTTTTTTTACGTAAATGATTACACCTCAGACAGACACATGTGAAACTGTGATCACATGTTTCTACCATCAGACTTGCAATTTAACGGTTATTTTTGTAACCGTTTTTTTAAATGGTAGGTTACACGGTTAACCGACAGTAAATCTATTTTAAAAAATACGTTGGAAACATACATGTTTCTTCTGCTCCCTGGCAACAGTGTACAAAAATTGGGCCTAGGGCCTTCGGTTCCTTAATTCGAAAGAATTTTGAGAGGTTTTGTAGCCTTAAAATATGGAAACTTTATTTTATAAACCAAAATTGCATTTAATAATGTTTATGGTATAATAGAATAGTGTCCTAATCCCTCAACTTTGATCGAGCCGCTGCCGATCCATGCTTTGATTTAATTCATGACTTATGTAGATTTTTAAGGTAACGCCCATATTCTGCATATGTATGATATAATGTACTCGCCAGTTTAAAGTCACATTGACTGATCTCAGTGTACAGCTTAACAACTTTATTTATGTCCCACTTTCTGAGCTTTCCTACATTTCCTCTTGATGTTTTACCCAGTGAGCCAAAGTCTTCAAATCCCTCCACCGCATCTTCTGTGATGTTGTATGACAGGCCTGCACGTAGACTCATTTCGTCAAATGTGATGACACATAACTTATTCTTTTCTGTCATGCCAGCTACTTTGTCTCTCAACAGTTCAAATACCTTGGGAGGAAAGCCAGGCCTTACTTCCACATTACTCAACCATTTTCGGAGGGATGACACAGATGGAAGTGTGAAAATACGTAGACAGAATTGGTAAGCACGAGGACTCTGGTGATAAAGGTAAAGTGCTATTACTTTGTCTTTGTAAGTCCATCTCCTGCCTTTAGCCTTGCAACGCTGTGATGAATTCCGCAATTGAGATGCAAAGAAGGTCAATGCTGGCTCTTCTAAAAAAGCACTTGCTCCTTTGATTAAATCACTGATTGATTGCGACTCTCTGCTCACTTTGTCCATTGACCTTTTCAGCTGTTGCACCATTTTCTTCAATCTAAATGTTCGAAGGCGCTCTTTCTTGGGCAGTTTGCTGTTCTTGACTTTGGATGCATGATCATCGATGGCACAAGATGATTCATATGATAACAATCTCCTGGAACCATCTTTGTGATCGTTTTCAGGAACTTTAAAATATGTATGGTCAGTCACATTGTCAGCCACTGCAAAGAAAAAAAAGAGTCAAATGTCTCAATGTTACAAAATATGGGATGATATGCTTGATCATTACACTAACACAAAAATAAACTCAGGATGTAACAGAAACTCTGTACTTAAAGTGCCTTGAACAGCATTGCACTGTTAAAACTTTCAGGAAAATATGTTGTTTTGATCGCAAAAATTGATTTTATGGATTGATTACTATTGGCTGCTAATGTATCTTGCTGCTTAAATGATACAAAAATAAGGTGATATCCAGTTTCACATTGGCAGTACCTACATGTATGTTAATGGATGGAAAATAAACTGTATACAGCTGTTTTTATTTTAATAATAATGATGTCATTCATATAACTACTTTTTCTAAAGTTTTCAAAGCTGCCATTTCAGAAATCCCCCTTCTCTTCCATGATAAGTGTCCTGGGTTCTTTTACATACATTACTCAAAACAAAGGACCTCCATCCCATCTGAATGATGATATTATAGGGCCCTACTGAGCCCCAGACCTCTATGCCCAGACTAATCACACAACCACAAATATGGAATGGCCTCCCATCCAAGTAGATTGACTGTGGTCAATGTTGCTTAACATAGGCATTCATGCCACTGGCTCTTCCATTGAGCTAAATGTCTGGAAAATATGGGACTAATGTAAATGATTTCAATGTTCTCTCATTGTATTTCAGCATAAAACCTAGCCTGTCTCCCATAATCCATGCCAAGTTCTCTCATTGTCTTTCAGCATTAAAACCTGGCCTGTCTCCCATACTCCATTTCAAGTTCTCTCAAATTATCTTCCAGCATTCTCACTTCGTCCGTTCGATGCATCTCTTTAGCTTGTCTGATGTTAGGAATTGGTGTTGTTATTCTTATTGCTGTGTTTGAAGTTGCTTGTCCACTAAGGAAGAATAACCACAGGTATGTTATTGTATTAAAATCTTCAAGTGTTTTCAAAAACATTGAAAAGTTTTCATTCCCTTTTCCTCCTAACAGGATAAGTATTGCTTTACTTGTTTTATAACAATTGTAAATTTTGTTTATTTATTTTTTTTTGGGGGGGGGGGGGTACAAAGGTATATTTTCTCTCCTCTGGGATCCAGTTAATGTTGTTAATATCATCCAAAACAGCTCATTAAAGGATCCTTTAACCTCAAATGGGTTTTTTACACAATGTATGTTATCAGCTGCATGAATATCGTAGCTCTCTAGTGATTCTGCATGCACTTAAATGGACACACTAGGGTTGCCACATTGATCAGTGGTGATGTAACTGCTTATGCACAGAGTGAATAACACTACCAGGTCCATCTTTGTTCATATCATACCTTGTAGTACATCTCGTTTTATGGGGTACGGCTGATAACGAACTCTTTCTCTGTGTAATAACTTGTTTTTGTGTTTTAAGCTTCCCGTGTGCTGTTAGGGTAAGAAAGTAGTTACATAAGGAATTACAAAATGGAATAATTAATTTACCTATTTAGGTAAAACTTGTAGCTTTGCATGGTGAAGAGGATAAGTAAGACTAATTGCAGTGACACTGTGAAATTCTCTATTGAGTAGTTATTAGGCAAAATTACAACCTGGCAAGAAGTACAGGCCATAAGTGCTGAATATGATCAGAGCATACTGATCAGAGCATACTGATCAAAACGTCAAGTTGTAACCTCCAGTTCTTTTCAGAACGAATTACTACTCAATAGATAATTTCACATGGTGTCACCGCAATTAGTCTTACTTAATTTACCTATTTGTTAAAGTAAAAATAACTAATTGGTAATTCAACAATTCTAGAGACAAATTACAGTGAAAAGACGTTTTGCCAACATAGCGCCTATCCTTTAATGGAAGGTTGACATTTTTTTCATCTATACTTTTTGATGTTTTGTTTCCAATAGATAAATACAATATTGTTTGCAGATGTTACATTTAGAAGCACACACATATAGTGTATTATGTCAATCATTTCACTGGGTGCCACCATCATTTCCTCTCGGATTTAATAAATTTCAATTTAAGAGTTCTCGAAATTCTGTAATTACTGCAGTAATACAAGTGTAACATTCATTTGTTCAATGCTTCTTCAACCAAAACTGTGCATGTAATTTGATCAAACAAATTGGTATTATTGCAGTAATGGTGGTATATGATGGTCAGCAGATAACCAGATACCTGAAGATATTGATGTTCAGAGTTTGTAGAAATATTGCAGGAATCACACATGTAGCTAGCGACCATGGATTTACTGATGGAAGCTGGAATTACAAGACGACTTGTCAGCATTTGCAGCGGCATTCACAATATTCTTGTGTTTTCTTCCTATAATAAACAGAGTAAATACAAACTAGCTGTTAATGCACATAGCCAATGCAGTATTTTCATATCACATCTATTCTAGTGTCTAGTTCCCGAAGGACATGGTACAGGATTAAAGGGACAATATCATCACCATCTGAGCATGGAATCAGAGTGCTAGTTTTAGATTAACTCAGTGACTGAAAATAATATCCCACATGATAAGGTCATATTACCGTTGCTGTTGCATAAATGAGCCAGTAATTTTCAGTCATTGTGTTCATCTTAAAATAGGACACCAATTCCATACCCTGTTGAATGTCTGCTCTGATCGTGACGATACTGTCCCTTTAACATGAAGTGGGTCAAGAGCCTCATTATGGGCTTCATTGACTTGTGTTCAGGAAAAATCAAGGCTGTGTGAATCGATCACACTGCTATGTAATCATGTTATATTCTACCATTCTATCAACACTCAAGAATGGCTTGAATCTATTGTTCTAAACACTATCATAGATTAATTAGCTTGTAACACGACTTCAACACGATGTATAGTACTCAGTTTTGCTACTGTACAAGTACATTAATTTTTCCCATACAAAGTGTCAACAAACCTTGAAAGTGTTGCTCTAACTGTATTTTAGAAGAACAGGTCTTTTTGCAATAATTGCAGTGATAAGATTCCTGTCCCTGTACTTTAGACTTGACAGGTTCTGTAAAATCAAATGAAAGAATTGGGGAATGTGTTAAGAGCAAGACGGTCTCTACAACAGAAACAGACAGAGAAATGTAAATATAATTACATTTGAGCCAAGTCTGGGTCAGATAACCTTAGCCAATTCCCTGACCCTACAACCCACTTACCTTGATCAACTCCTTCCTTTTGGGCCAACTGCCGTAGTTTCTTGGCATGTCTAGCTCCACTGAGGTGAATCTTGGCCTGGGAGATAGCCGTGAAGGTCAGACCACAGATGTCACAATGTGGTAAGAGGAGACCTGTATCTGTGCCAGATGATTGATAGGCTCCTTAATGCAGATGTAGAGGTTTCCGCTTTTGCTGAATCTAACATTCCAACATAAAATCATGTATTTTTATACAGATGTATGTAGTACAGTAAGGTAGGGATGTATGTAGTACAGTAATCTCATAATACATGATACTTGAGTCATGAATATGATACATATATCACAATATGATGGTGATTTGTGAATATGGAAACTACTAAACAAGTAACAGAATGTAAATGTAATTATATAGACTCACTGGGAAATATTGAAGATAGACAAGTATGCAAATGTTATACCTAACAGTCTGGAACCCATATTACAGACTATCTAATAATGTGACTCAATCTAAGTAACCGGTCTATTTTGGATCATGTACAAGGAATAGGACTTCATAATGCAAGGCGAGTTGTTCTGTCGAAAAGTGTTAAATGTTTGGGATTTTATAGTTTTCTAGCTTACCGGATTCAAGTTCTGGTGTTAGCAACATAATGTGGGTTCGAATCACGGCCGTGACACTTGTGTCCTTGAGCAAGACACTTAATCATAATTGCTTCTCTCCACCCAGGGGTTAAATGGGTACCTGTGAAGGCAGAGTTGGTTTGCTCTATATGCGCTAGAAATGGCAGCAATTGAGCTGTATACTCCCCAGGGAGCTGAGATGGTTTCAGGAATGATTTATGAGCCTTATGAGCCTTATGAGCAGGGATAATAATATAATGCGCCTTGAGCACCACTTAGTTGGTGGATACGTGCGCTATATAAATCCACACATTATTATTATTATTATTATTTTGGTCATTTAAATGATAGAGGAAGTATCCATCAATCTTACCCGTCATATCAGCTATATGTCCGAGTTTCTTCTGGTGTATCTTGCCAGCATAGTTCATTTCAGCTTGTGACGCAGAGTTCAAAATCACATTACATATGTTACAGTTTTTAAATTCTCCAAATGTTTTGGCCTCTCTCTCAGGAACTTGCAATTGGCCATCTTTTTTCTTGTCTTGAAAGACATTCGGTTGGTCCGACATCTCAAAGTGCGAGTTTACCACTGGAGGAACATCACTTGGATCTGGCAGTGTGAATTTTGATGTTACAGTGGATGCATTATCTGTGTATTGAGCCTGTGGGAGGCAGATATCGTCAAAGACAATGTCTGATTCGGACATCTGTCCATGTAAGGATGTTACCACTAATTCATCAGAATCCATTGTGAATAAAACACTAACACAGTAACAGCAACTATGTCAGCAAATAGTTCCAAGTGTGCAGTTGTGTCAATGTCAATATTCCTGTAGGGGAAAAAATAAAAATTATGCAATGTTGTAAACCATAGCTCAATGGTTGTCCTTTTTTCTTTATCCAAGTTCTAACTTATTGGATATTTTCATGGTGAGGATTAGTTGGGCTAATTCTACATTATAATTTATGTGGGTTAAGGGAAAAAAAAATTCTAGACGTGTGTGGAAAGTTTAAGTGCTGTGACATGTGTTTGAAATAAACAATGTTTCCTCGTCAAAAACATAGCACATATTACACATGTATTACTTAAAAAATGACTTTAAACATTTAAAACGTTATATTTTGAAATTTGGACCTTAGCGCTTGTCATTATATTTGTTCATGGAAGTTTAGTACCAAGTTTCAGCCTCCCCACACAGGTAGGCCTAAGATTTAAACAAAGAAATTGTCAGTGCGGCGACTAACCGCCTGACTGTTAGATAGGACTCCGTTTCACTGCAAACTAGACGAGTCCTTATTTGGGCTAACGTTAATCCAGTCATGCCAGTGAGTATTTTGTTGTGCTAACGTAAATACACTACTCAAAACAATTTAGGGAACAAAACAATTTAGGGAACACCGGATTTACTGCAAGAGGTGGTCACACCCGTTATTGGAATGTTCCATGAACCGGGATTTTCATTTGCAACCCCCTCTCTCTTTCAGTAGTCATGTCATGAAATGTGTAATCACTACATGCATCCTTTATCATGAGATTATTCCCGTGTTCCCTAAATTGTTTTGTTCCCTAAATTGTTTTGAGTAGTATATAAAAACATGAAAACACATGCTTAAAAAAGACTTAAGTTAACATTAAACGTTTAGGCATTGGGTACAACTATACTATAGAATGCAGGGCCACACCAAAAGTTACTTCTCATAAATTTACGTAATCTCACTTAAATTAAATACACAACTGCGGTTCCTACGAGTACGACGAGGTCAAATTCAGAAAAAGGGAAAATTTTGGTCCTGTATTCTATAGCTACTCCAGACATTGTGCACTTTAGGGCGGTTGGGTTCGAGATTCTTTCCACAAAATAACAAACCTTCATTTACTTTGGAAACTGTTTCATGGAGCTTAAATTAAAGACCAACGCAGAAAAACCTCAAGCCATTCTTCGTCTTCGTCATGTCTTCACCACCGGCACCACACTGTACTGACGTTGCACAAAATGGCTACCTCATATTACTAGCTATATATATATACGCACACACAAACCACGTGGGTCGTACGCGTGTTCGTGCTGGTTCGTAAACGTTTCGTACCTACGCGTCACAACCACGTTCCCAGAAGGTGTAATTTACTGGTACTCACTCAGGTCAGGGTCGAAAGGCGGTGGGGACAAGCGAAGGGTCGATACTTCTCAAAGCCCTGAGGACGAAGTTGACGAGGAACAGGCCGGCCGGCGGCCGGACGCATTTATTTTGTTCTCTAAAAGATACAGCGGGTTAAAGGGGCATCGTCACGATCAGAGCAGACTTTCGACAGGGCATAGAATCGATATCCTATAGTTTAATATTAACATAGTGACTGAAAATTAATGGTTCATTTTTGCAGCAGCAACAGTAATATGACCTTATCATGTTGTGGTATTATTGCAATCACCGAGTTAATCTAAAACTAGCACTCCGATTCCATGACCTGTTGATCGTGACGATATTGCCCCTTTAAAGGAATGTAGGCCTACATTGGTAGTGTTGGCAACACTGCTTCAACGAGTGTACGCTCTTTTTTTGAATCATTAAATACATATTTTAATCAACCAACATGTCAATGTTTCAGCTCAATGTTCGAGTCTAAGTCATTGCGGAAAAATCACAATTTTTACAGAAATCACTTGTAGCAACCGTCTGGCAACATTTTGTAAACGTGTATGTATTTATTCGTATTTTCACTGAAATAAGATCATTTTCAGAATGATTGGTATCTTTTTGCCAACTTCACATAAAGCTGGCTTTTGGATAATAATAAGGTAATTTTGTAATCAGGCTATACTAATGAATTATACCTTACCTTTAATGCCAAACAAAATATTAAGAGGCTAATCCAGTTTTATTTAAATTATAAAAATTATATTTTCTAGTAAAAAAAAACACGTGGACCGAATGTTTTGTTTTAATACAGTTAACATTATCCTAATGCCATTAGATTGATACACTGAGGCCACACAAATAAAATGAATAAATTAATTAAATGGGACGACAATTGTAATCCATTTCAACATTTTTTTATTTTTTATTCTAAATATAATGATTTAATTTATTATACACTACTGGTAATGTTGGTAAAAGCATAAAGTATCCTTCCTTCGATATTGTACAACCAACCTGTGAAATATTCATCCAGATTATCATCATATTCATTATAACGTTCAAATAGTTTTAATAGTGAGTGATTTTCATCTGCTTGTCGTCATTTGTATAAGGCCAAGACATTTTTTTGAGTTGCCCTCCACCGACCGACCCAAAAGTGCTGAAATCTCAGGTCGGGTTTTTTTTTTTTTTTTTTTTTCCTTCCCGTCATTCATAGGCCTATTTATTAATGAAACTTACCAATTTTCTGTGTATAAAACATAATACGTTTGATTTGTGAAATTTTCCACTTCAAATTTACCGGTACCCAAGACTCAATCTACATGTTTTCAAATCGAATGGCCCCGGCCCTCACATGGTGCGCTGCCTTCGCGCACACTGTGTGCCTTTTCAAAGTCAAATTTCAGAAGTTTGAAGTCAAGAACTCAAAATATAAACAAAACAAAACCTGTGTTTAACAGTACAACAAAAATGCTTGGGATACTTTTATTCTGAAGCAAAATTCCTTGCTGATAGGTATACAAATGTCTTAATATCATATGTCAACCAATGGGATGCATAAAGTTGTTAAGAACAAAAGTGCTAGAAACAAGTGTATGAAATGTTGAAATAAAGTTGTTGAAAGATTATTATAAAGTTGAATGTGTGATGTCTTTTTATTCTTTAGGTACTTGTGCATACTGCTAGATCATTGTCTTTGAAAAACATGGTATGTGGTTTCAGTTCCAATGCATTTCAATCTTAAAATGACAGTCAAGGAGAAAGAAACAAAAAGAAACTAGAAATTCAGAGTTTGTGAACAAACTCAAGGTGTTCGGAAGTGACGGTAATTGATGTCCTCATCAATTGGGATCATTGTTAAAATGTGACTTAAGATTCGTCAAATGAGTACTTGCACGCAATAAGTAACACTTAAAACATATCGCTAGAAGGCGCTGTAACGTGTGATGAGTTCCAGCAGAGATAGTTAATTGCAACTTGTCATGACTTGTATCATTGAAATTGTGTTAATTGATACCACCTTCCTCTATTTGTAAGGTGCCTGGTACTTTGTAGGATTCGCCTTGTCTTCATACTAAAATTGTAGACAGTTTATCCAAGTTTGTATGGTCATGTTTGAATGGAATGATTGTCAGTGATTTTTTGTTAACTTTAGTGAATGACATCCTCTGTGTAGTCGTAGTCATCTGGGCAAAGATAAACTAGTTGCATTGCTGCTGTACAGTTTTCAACTCGTTCAGGCAGAAATGATGCATGTTTCATATAATTTAGGAATATCTTATGTTCATGTTGCCAATATTGAACCATCTGTGTTAGTTCTGCAGTATTTATAAGCAAATTTTCTACAACTAATTCACGCAAGTTGAAATGCTTACAACATTTGAACAGCAATTAAACATAGTTCTACATTGTGATGTCGGAATTCACTTATATCTTTCATTGGCCAAGCTGTAATCTTGGTT
Source organism: Zoroaster sp. YZ-2022 (assembly GCA_029582265.1). Classification (NCBI taxonomy): domain Eukaryota; kingdom Metazoa; phylum Echinodermata; class Asteroidea; order Forcipulatida; family Zoroasteridae; genus Zoroaster; species Zoroaster sp. YZ-2022. The sequence goes on from CM055830.1 coordinate 36,793,420, forward strand.
CCAAGACCTTGGTGTTTTCACGTCCATAAAACCATCATACACTTATGTCATGAATCAAACATAGAGGGCGCTGTTTCAAGTTTAAGTTTGATTCGTCTAGGCAGGATCCAAAACTTGAACTTGAAACAAGAAGGTCTTGGAACCAAGACTAGGCAAGCTGCTGCACAATAGCTGTAATAAATACCATTACCAATAACCGTCCCTTCATCGTCCAGGCGGCCGTCCACATTCAGAATAATGTGAAATTATTTTAATAATTGACCTTCCAAATGTATGTTTTCAGATGATGTTGTGATTCACAACAACTTTTACAAAGAAACTACTTAGTTTTGTAAATAAGGCATGTAATACCTCTCTGCATTTTATACGGCTGCTCTCCTATCTTAGTGAACACTAACAATTTACTTCAAACAAATGTTTGAAATTACACATTAATTGTGAACAAATTTTATATTGTGCTCACCTGTATAATTTATATGTAAATTCTGTAATTTTATGCATTCATTAATTATGTAATTTTATGCATTCATTGTATTCCTTTAAAAAAAACACAAGGTCTACAAATTCTAGTTTCATTTGTTATTTAATAAATAAATAAATAAAACGAAACATCATACAAATGTAGGCTACAGTAATGGATTTATTTATTTGTTTATTTCTTTTCATTTGTCTCGTCTGTTTTCAAAAGTAAGTTGCCTTACTCATTTCAAAGAAATAGCTTTTCGGTATTGGCTTTTTCAACAGCCCTTTCCATTCGTACAAAAATGACACTGCAGTATTAAGTTAATACGATCTATGGTTTTAGAAATATTGTAGCGCATCCGTTATTGGCTTAAACGCCCAACCACACATCTATAAAATATATTTTATCCTGCAAGAGCTTTAGCCTGTGACACCGCAAACGTCCCCGTGAAGACCGCCAGCTGTTTTCCAGTAGATAACGATCTCAGTCTCTGCGGTTTGTAAACAATGGGCCCCAGAACCACGAGTGTCTGGTGTGTGTTAAGTCAATGGGATTTTGGCCCAGAAAAGGAATTTTGAAGAAAAATAAATCAAAATTTGACCTTCCGGTACGACCGGAAGCAAATGTCAGACGATTTTGACGTTAACTTTTCAAATGTTGCCTAAGCCTTGATCTATCAGATCCCAGATTATGAACATCATAGCTTTAGTATATTTTGATATACAGTCGATAGCAAATGGTCATTTTTAAAACTTAAATGGCTTGTAATTTGATACCTGATGACGTGATCATGACGTAACTAGATTCATCTACATGATAAGGTCTTTACATGTGTGAAGTTTCAAGGTTGTGTGAAATTGTTAACTTGCACTTTCGATGTAGAGAAGAGTTAAGGAGAAGGAGAAGTAAAAAAAAACAAAAAAAAACGGAATAATAACAATAGTTGTTCGGCTGAAAAGCTAAAGAGATGCATCGAACGGACGAAGTGAGAATGCTCGAAGATAATTTGAGAGAACTTGAAATGGAGTATGGGAGACAGGCCAGGTTTTAATGCTGAAAGACAATGAGAGAACTTGGCATGGATTATGGGAGACAGGCTAGGTTTTATGCTGAAAGACAATGAGAGAACTTGGCATGGATTATGGGAGACAGGCCAGGTTTTATGCTGAAAGACAATGAGAGAACTTGGCATGGATTATGGGAGACAGGCTAGGTTTTATGCTGAAATACAATGAGAGAACTTGGCATGGATTATGGGAGACAGGCTAGGTTTTATGCTGAAATACAGTGAGAGAACTTGGCATGGATTATGGGAGACAGGCTAGGTTTTATGCTGAAAGACAATGAGAGAACTTGGTATGGGAGACAGGTTTTAATGCTGGATATTCTGCTCAGCTAAAATAGGTTGTTTACAAGGGAAACAAAATCAATAAGTATTCACATTTTGAGTGTTAATTTCAAAATCGGACAAACAAAATTATTTTTTGGAAAAGATGTTTGCTTTCCCTGAATTTAGGAACCTTTTACACATTAGGCTAAATGTGCAGAATTGTTGATCAAGAAGAAAACAGAATAAACACATTATTGGTTATTTGCTGACAAAATCATAATGAGATTATGAAATTTGTTGTTCAATATCTGAATAGATATTGAACACTTCTACAAGTTCCTTGAAAAGTAACATTTGGAGTGGATCAATTTTGAAATTAGATCTTACCGAAGACATAACATGAATCTATTATTCATCAGGATATTTGATGATACATGTATACATTCCTTGCCAAACCAATTATTACAAACTGCACTATGAATGATATGCCTCTGTCTTAGTTTGTATACTTCTCTTTGATTTTATATTTTAAAATTTGTATTATTATTTGTGTTATTTTATTTTGTAGATTTCTTTACTGTGATGAATATGCAACTCTGCTATAATGAACATCCATCATGGGGCCAATCCAGTACACATCCAAACAAAACATCCATCATGGGGCCAATCCAGTACACATCCAAACAAAACATCCATCATGGGGGCCAATCCAGTACACATCCAAACAAAACATCCATCATGGGGCCAATCCAGTACACATCCAAACAGAATATTCACTATAGTGGTGTTTGGTTAACTTAAGTCTTTTTTAAGCATGTGTTTTCATGTTTTTATATTTACGCTAGCACAACAAAATACTCACTGGCATGACTGGATTAACGTTAGCCCAAATAAGGACTCCGTCTATGCAGTGAAACGGAGTCCTATCCAACAGTCACGGGGTCAGTCGCCGCACTGACAATTTCTTTGTTTAAATCTTAGGCCTACCTGTGTGGGGAGGTTGAAACTCGGTACTAAACTTCCATGAACAAATATAATGACAAGCGCTAAGGTCCAAATTTCAAAATATAACGTTTTAAATTTTTAAAGTAATTTTTAAAGTAATACATGTGTAATATGTGCTATGTGCTATGACGAGGAAACATTGTTTATTTCAAACACATGTCACAGCACTTAAACTTTCCACACACGTCTGGAATTTTTTTCCCCTTAACCCACATAAATTATAATGTAGAATTAGCCCAACTAATCCTCACCATGAAAATATCCAATAAGTTAGATAAAGAAAAAAGGATAAATAATGTAATAAATATATGAAGCTTGTCATATGTATTGTCATTGATATCAAGTATTATTTTATTTAAATTGTAAAGAAACATTTTACATCCGCAGGTGCATCGCTATATATGGGTGTATACATGGGATGACAACCTGACACAAAATTATGTGTGCTTTTGTATTCGGTCTTCTACAGTCTCATATAGACAACGGTCTAATTGCATTTCAATTGTATCTCCCAAGTGTTTTGTTTATTTACCAGCACTTAATAAAATGCTTTTATAAAATGATTGTATTGCTAATACTGTTAAATCATGTTTCTGTTTATTATTTTGTGTTCTACTTTACAAGAGAAAATAATTTCAATTTTCAAATTTAATCTATCACAACCCCATGTTACAAAAACTGCCTCCCAAATAGTGGTAGCCTTCACAACTTTCGAAACGTTCTGATTGATTGGGTATCAGAAAGGCATATTACTGGATTCAGTCAGAGAGTTCCACTCCAGCTTTTGTGGCATTTTAGTTCACACTACTACTAAGTACTATGACCCCAATAGGGAACAAGGATTGATATTGGTCTGTAGTATTTGACTGAAATCACTATTGATTATAAAACGTGAACAGAATGAAACTAGAAATTCAGAGTTTGTGAACAAACTCAAGGTGTTCGGAAGTGACGGTAATTGATGTCCTCATCAATTAGGATCATTGTTAAAATGTGACTTAAGATTGTTTTCAAAAGTAAGTTGCCTTACTCATTTCAAAGAAATAGCTTTTCGGTATTGGCTTTTTCAACAGCCCTTTCCATTCGTACAAAAATGACACTGCAGTATTAAGTTAATACGATCTATGGTTTTAGAAATATTGTAGCGCATCCGTTATTGGCTTAAACGCCCAACCACACATCTACAAAATATATTTTATCCTGCAAGAGCTTTAGCCTGTGACACCGCAAACGTCCCCGTGAAGACCGCCAGCTGTTTTCCAGTAGATAACGATCTCAGTCTCTGCGGTTTGTAAACAATGGGCCCCAGAACCACGAGTGTCTGGTGTGTGTTAAGTCAATGGGATTTTGGCCCAGAAAAGGAATTTTGAAGAAAAACAAATCAAAACTTTGACCTTCCGTACGACCGGAAGCAAATGTCGAACGATTTTGACGTTAACTTTTCAAATGTTGCCTAAGCCTTGATCTATCAGATCCCAGATTATGAACATCATAGCTTTAGTATATTTTGATATACAGTCGATAGCAAATGGTCATTTTTAAAACTTAAATGGCTTGTAATTTGATACCTGATGACGTGATCATGACGTAACTAGATTCATCTACATGATAAGGTCTTTATATGTGTGAAGTTTCAAGGTTGTGTGAAATTGTTAACTTGCACTTTCGATGTAGAGAAGAGTTAAGGAGAAGGAGAAGAAGGAGAAGTAAAAAAAAAAAAACGGAACAATAACAATAGCTGTTCGGCTGAAAAGCTAAAGAGATGCATCGAACGGACGAAGTGAGAATGCTGGAAGACAATTTGAGAGAACTTGAAATGGAGTATGGGAGACAGGCCAGGTTTTAATGCTGAAAGACAATGAGAGAACTTGGCATGGATTATGGGACACAGGCTAGGTTTTATGCTGAAAGACAATGAGAGAACTTGGCATGGATTATGGGAGACAGGCCAGGTTTTATGCTGAAAGACAATGAGAGAACTTGGCATGGATTATGGGAGATAGGCTAGGTTTTATGCTGAAATACAGTGAGAGAACTTGTATGGGAGACAGGCTAGGTTTTATGCTGAAATACAATGAGAGAACTTGGCATGGATTATGGGAGACAGGCCAGGTTTTATCCTGAAAGACAATTAGAGAACTTGGCATGGATTATGGAAGACAGGCTAGGTTTTATGCTGAAATACAGTGAGAGAACATGGCATGGATTATGGGAGATAGGCTAGGTTTTATGCTGAAATACAGTGAGAGAACTTGTATGGGAGACAGGCTAGGTTTTATGCTGAAATACAATGAGAGAACTTGGCATGGATTATGGGAGACAGGCTAGGTTTTATGCTGAAATACAGTGAGATAACTTGTATGGGAGACAGGCTAGGTTTTATGCTGAAAGACAATGAGAGAACTTGGTATGGGAGACAGGTTTTAATGCTGGATATTCTGCTCAGCTAAAATAGGTTGTTTACAAGGGAAACAAAATCAATAAGTATTCACATTTTGAGTGTTAATTTCAAAATCGGACAAACAAAATTATTTTTTGGAAAAGATGTTTGCTTTCCCTGAATTTAGGAACCTTTTACACATTAGGCTAAATGTGCAGAATTGTTGATCAAGAAGAAAACAGAATAAACACATTATTGGTTATTTGCTGACAAAATCATAATGAGATTATGAAATTTGTTGTTCAATATCTGAATAGATATTGAACACTTCCCACAAGTTCCTTGAAAAGTAACATTTGGAGTGGATCAATTTTGAAATTAGATCTTACCGAAGACATAACATGAATCTATTATTCATCAGGATATTTGATGATACATGTATACATTCCTTGCCAAACCAATTATTACAAACTGCACTATGAATGATATGCCTCTGTCTTAGTTTGTATACTTCTCTTTGATTTTATATTTTAAAATTTGTATTATTATTTGTGTTATTTTATTTTGTAGATTTCTTTACTGTGATGAATATGCAACTCTGCTATAATGAACATCCATCATGGGGCCAATCCAGTACACATCCAAACAAAACATCCATCATGGGGCCAATCCAGTACACATCCAAACAAAACATCCATCATGGGGCCAATCCAGTACACATCCAAACAAAACATCCATCATGGGGCCAATCCAGTACACATCCAAACAAAACATCCATCATGGGGCCAATCCAGTACACATCCAAACAGAATATTCACTATAGTGGTGTTTGGTTAACTTAAGTCTTTTTTAAGCATGTGTTTTCATGTTTTTATATTTACGCTAGCACAACAAAATACTCACTGGCATGACTGGATTAACGTTAGCCCAAATAAGGACTCCGTCTATGCAGTGAAACGGAGTCCTATCCAACAGTCACGGGGTCAGTCGCCGCACTGACAATTTCTTTGTTTAAATCTTAGGCCTACCTGTGTGGGGAGGTTGAAACTCGGTACTAAACTTCCATGAACAAATATAATGACAAGCGCTAAGGTCCAAATTTCAAAATATAACGTTTTAAATTTTTAAAGTAATTTTTAAAGTAATACATGTGTAATATGTGCTATGTGCTATGACGAGGAAACATTGTTTATTTCAAACACATGTCACAGCACTTAAACTTTCCACACAAGTCTGGAATTTTTTTCCCCTTAACCCACATAAATTATAATGTAGAATTAGCCCAACTAATCCTCACCATGAAAATATCCAATAAGTTAGATAAAGAAAAAAGGATAAATAATGTAATAAGTATATGAAGCTTGTCATATGTATTGTCATTGATATCAAGTATTATTTTATTTAAATTGTAAAGAAACATTTTATATCCGCAGGTGCATCGCTATATATGGGTGTATACATGGGATGACAACCTGACACAAAATTATGTGTGCTTTTGTATTCGGTCTTCTACAGTCTCATATAGACAACGGTCTAATTGCATTTCAATTGTATCTCCCAAGTGTTTTGTTTATTTACCAGCACTTAATAAAATGCTTTTATAAAATGATTGTATTGCTAATACTGTTAAATCATGTTTCTGTTTATTATTTTGTGTTCTACTTTACAAGAGAAAATAATTTCAATTTTCAAATTTAATCTATCACAACCCCATGTTACAAAAACTGCCTCCCAAATAGTGGTAGCCTTCACAACTTTCGAAACGTTCTGATTGATTGGGTATCAGAAAGGCATATTACTGGATTCAGTCAGAGAGTTCCACTCCAGCTTTTGTGGCATTTTAGTTCACACTACTACTAAGTACTATGACCCCAATAGGGAACAAGGATTGATATTGGTCTGTAGTATTTGACTGAAATCACTATTGATTATAAAACGTGAACAGAATCAAACTAGAAATTCAGAGTTTGTGAACAAACTCAAGGTGTTCGGAAGTGACGGTAATTGATGTCCTCATCAATTAGGATCATTGTTAAAATGTGACTTAAGATTGTTTTCAAAAGTAAGTTGCCTTACTCATTTCAAAGAAATAGCTTTTCGGTATTGGCTTTTTCAACAGCCCTTTCCATTCGTACAAATATGACACTGCAGTATTAAGTTAATACGATCTATGGTTTTAGAAATATTGTAGCGCATCCGTTATTGGCTTAAACGCCCAACCACACATCTACAAAATATATTTTATCCTGCAAGAGCTTTAGCCTGTGACACCGCAAACGTCCCCGTGAAGACCGCCAGCTGTTTTCCAGTAGATAACGATCTCAGTCTCTGCGGTTTGTAAACAATGGGCCCCAGAACCACGAGTGTCTGGTGTGTGTTAAGTCAATGGGATTTTGGCCCAGAAAAGGAATTTTGAAGAAAAAAAACAAATCAAAACTTTGACCTTCCGGTACGACCGGAAGCAAATGTCAGATGATTTTGACGTTAACTTTTCAAATGTTGCCTAAGCCTTGATCTATCAGATCCCAGATTATGAACATCATAGCTTTAGTATATTTTGATATACAGTCGATAGCAAATGGTCATTTTTAAAACTTAAATGGCTTGTAATTTGATACCTGATGACGTGATCATGACGTAACTAGATTCATCTACATGATAAGGTCTTTATATGTGTGAAGTTTCAAGGTTGTGTGAAATTGTTAACTTGCACTTTCGATGTAGAGAAGAGTTAAGGAGAAGGAGAAGAAGGAGAAGTAAAAAAAAACAAAAAAAACGGAACAATAACAATAGCTGTTCGGCTGAAAAGCTAAAGAGATGCATCGAACGGACGAAGTGAGAATGCTGGAAGACAATTTGAGAGAACTTGAAATGGAGTATGGGAGACAGGCCAGGTTTTAATGCTGAAAGACAATGAGAGAACTTGGCATGGATTATGGGAGACAGGCTAGGTTTTATGCTGAAAGACAATGAGAGAACTTGGCATGGATTATGGGAGACAGGCCAGGTTTTATGCTGAAAGACAATGAGAGAACTTGGCATGGATTATGGGAGATAGGCTAGGTTTTATGCTGAAATACAGTGAGAGAACTTGTATGGGAGACAGGCTAGGTTTTATGCTGAAATACAATGAGAGAACTTGGCATGGATTATGGGAGACAGGCCAGGTTTTATCCTGAAAGACAATTAGAGAACTTGGCATGGATTATGGAAGACAGGCTAGGTTTTATGCTGAAATACAGTGAGAGAACATGGCATGGATTATGGGAGATAGGCTAGGTTTTATGCTGAAATACAGTGAGAGAACTTGTATGGGAGACAGGCTAGGTTTTATGCTGAAATACAATGAGAGAACTTGGCATGGATTATGGGAGACAGGCTAGGTTTTATGCTGAAATACAGTGAGAGAACTTGGCATGGATTATGGGAGACAGGCTAGGTTTTATGCTGAAAGACAATGAGAGAACTTGGTATGGGAGACAGGTTTTAATGCTGGATATTCTGCTCAGCTAAAATAGGTTGTTTACAAGGGAAACAAAATCAATAAGTATTCACATTTTGAGTGTTAATTTCAAAATCGGACAAACAAAATTATTTTTTGGAAAAGATGTTTGCTTTCCCTGAATTTAGGAACCTTTACACATTAGGCTAAATGTGCAGAATTGTTGATCAAGAAGAAAACAGAATAAACACATTATTGGTTATTTGCTGACAAAATCATAATGAGATTATGAAATTTGTTGTTCAATATCTGAATAGATATTGAACACTTCCCACAAGTTCCTTGAAAAGTAACATTTGGAGTGGATCAATTTTGAAATTAGATCTTACCGAAGACATAACATGAATCTATTATTCATCAGGATATTTGATGATACATGTATACATTCCTTGCCAAACCAATTATTACAAACTGCACTATGAATGATATGCCTCTGTCTTAGTTTGTATACTTCTCTTTGATTTTATATTTTAAAATTTGTATTATTATTTGTGTTATTTTATTTTGTAGATTTCTTTACTGTGATGAATATGCAACTCTGCTATAATGAACATCCATCATGGGGCCAATCCAGTACACATCCAAACAAAACATCCATCATGGGGCCAATCCAGTACACATCCAAACAAAACATCCATCATGGGGCCAATCCAGTACACATCCAAACAAAACATCCATCATGGGGCCAATCCAGTACACATCCAAACAAAACATCCATCATGGGGCCAATCCAGTACACATCCAAACAGAATATTCACTATAGTGGTGTTTGGTTAACTTAAGTCTTTTTTAAGCATGTGTTTTCATGTTTTTATATTTACGCTAGCACAACAAAATACTCACTGGCATGACTGGATTAACGTTAGCCCAAATAAGGACTCCGTCTATGCAGTGAAACGGAGTCCTATCCAACAGTCACGGGGTCAGTCGCCGCACTGACAATTTCTTTGTTTAAATCTTAGGCCTACCTGTGTGGGGAGGTTGAAACTCGGTACTAAACTTCCATGAACAAATATAATGACAAGCGCTAAGGTCCAAATTTCAAAATATAACGTTTTAAATTTTTAAAGTAATTTTTTAAGTAATACATGTGTAATATGTGCTATGTGCTATGACGAGGAAACATTGTTTATTTCAAACACATGTCACAGCACTTAAACTTTCCACACACGTCTGGAATTTTTTTCCCCTTAACCCACATAAATTATAATGTAGAATTAGCCCAACTAATCCTCACCATGAAAATATCCAATAAGTTAGATAAAGAAAAAAGGATAAATAATGTAATAAATATATGAAGCTTGTCATATGTATTGTCATTGATATCAAGTATTATTTTATTTAAATTGTAAAGAAACATTTTACATCCGCAGGTGCATCGCTATATATGGGTGTATACATGGGATGACAACCTGACACAAAATTATGTGTGCTTTTGTATTCGGTCTTCTACAGTCTCATATAGACAACGGTCTAATTGCATTTCAATTGTATCTCCCAAGTGTTTTGTTTATTTACCAGCACTTAATAAAATGCTTTTATAAAATGATTGTATTGCTAATACTGTTAAATCATGTTTCTGTTTATTATTTTGTGTTCTACTTTACAAGAGAAAATAATTTCAATTTTCAAATTTAATCTATCACAACCCCATGTTACAAAAACTGCCTCCCAAATAGTGGTAGCCTTCACAACTTTCGAAACGTTCTGATTGATTGGGTATCAGAAAGGCATATTACTGGATTCAGTCAGAGAGTTCCACTCCAGCTTTTGTGGCATTTTAGTTCACACTACTACTAAGTACTATGACCCCAATAGGAACAAGGATTGATATTGGTCTGTAGTATTTGACTGAAATCACTATTGATTATAAAACGTGAACAGAATGAAACTAGAAATTCAGAGTTTGTGAACAAACTCAAGGTGTTCGGAAGTGACGGTAATTGATGTCCTCATCAATTAGGATCATTGTTAAAATGTGACTTAAGATTGTTTTCAAAAGTAAGTTGCCTTACTCATTTCAAAGAAATAGCTTTTCGGTATTGGCTTTTTCAACAGCCCTTTCCATTCGTACAAAAATGACACTGCAGTATTAAGTTAATACGATCTATGGTTTTAGAAATATTGTAGCGCATCCGTTATTGGCTTAAACGCCCAACCACACATCTACAAAATATATTTTATCCTGCAAGAGCTTTAGCCTGTGACACCGCAAACGTCCCCGTGAAGACCGCCAGCTGTTTTCCAGTAGATAACGATCTCAGTCTCTGCGGTTTGTAAACAATGGGCCCCAGAACCACGAGTGTCTGGTGTGTGTTACATGTAAGTCAATGGGATTTTGGCCCAGAAAAGGAATTTTGAAGAAAAAAAACAAATCAAAACTTTGACCTTCCGGTACGACCGGAAGCAAATGTCAGACGATTTTGACGTTAACTTTTCAAATGTTGCCTAAGCCTTGATCTATCAGATCCCAGATTATGAACATCATAGCTTTAGTATATTTTGATATACAGTCGATAGCAAATGGTCATTTTTAAAACTTAAATGGCTTGTAATTTGATACCTGATGACGTGATCATGACGTAACTAGATTCATCTACATGATAAGGTCTTTATATGTGTGAAGTTTCAAGGTTGTGTGAAATTGTTAACTTGCACTTTCGATGTAGAGAAGAGTTAAGGAGAAGGAGAAGAAGGAGAAGTAAAAAAAAACAAAAAAAACGGAACAATAACAATAGCTGTTCGGCTGAAAAGCTAAAGAGATGCATCGAACGGACGAAGTGAGAATGCTGGAAGACAATTTGAGAGAACTTGAAATGGAGTATGGGAGACAGGCCAGGTTTTAATGCTGAAAGACAATGAGAGAACTTGGCATGGATTATGGGACACAGGCTAGGTTTTATGCTGAAAGACAATGAGAGAACTTGGCATGGATTATGGGAGACAGGCCAGGTTTTATGCTGAAAGACAATGAGAGAACTTGGCATGGATTATGGGAGACAGGCTAGGTTTTATGCTGAAAGACAATGAGAGAACTTGGCATGGATTATGGGAGACAGGCTAGGTTTTATGCTGAAATACAGTGAGATAACTTGTATGGGAGACAGGCTAGGTTTTATGCTGAAAGACAATGAGAGAACTTGGTATGGGAGACAGGTTTTAATGCTGGATATTCTGCTCAGCTAAAATAGGTTGTTTACAAGGGAAACAAAATCAATAAGTATTCACATTTTGAGTGTTAATTTCAAAATCGGACAAACAAAATTATTTTTTGGAAAAGATGTTTGCTTTCCCTGAATTTAGGAACCTTTTACACATTAGGCTAAATGTGCAGAATTGTTGATCAAGAAGAAAACAGAATAAACACATTATTGGTTATTTGCTGACAAAATCATAATGAGATTATGAAATTTGTTGTTCAATATCTGAATAGATATTGAACACTTCCCACAAGTTCCTTGAAAAGTAACATTTGGAGTGGATCAATTTTGAAATTAGATCTTACCGAAGACATAACATGAATCTATTATTCATCAGGATATTTGATGATACATGTATACATTCCTTGCCAAACCAATTATTACAAACTGCACTATGAATGATATGCCTCTGTCTTAGTTTGTATACTTCTCTTTGATTTTATATTTTAAAATTTGTATTATTATTTGTGTTATTTTATTTTGTAGATTTCTTTACTGTGATGAATATGCAACTCTGCTATAATGAACATCCATCATTGGGCAAATCCAGTACACATCCAAACAAAACATCCATCATGGGGCCAATCCAGTACACATCCAAACAAAACATCCATCATGGGGCCAATCCAGTACACATCCAAACAAAACATCCATCATGGGGCCAATCCAGTACACATCCAAACAGAATATTCACTATAGTGGTGTTTGGTTAACTTAAGTCTTTTTTAAGCATGTGTTTTCATGTTTTTATATTTACGCTAGCACAACAAAATACTCACTGGCATGACTGGATTAACGTTAGCCCAAATAAGGACTCAGTCTATGCAGTGAAACGGAGTCCTATCCAACAGTCACGGGGTCAGTCGCCGCACTGACAATTTCTTTGTTTAAATCTTAGGCCTACCTGTGTGGGGAGGTTGAAACTCGGTACTAAACTTCCATGAACAAATATAATGACAAGCGCTAAGGTCCAAATTTCAAAATATAACGTTTTAAATTTTTAAAGTAATTTTTAAGTAATACATGTGTAATATGTGCTATGTGCTATGACGAGGAAACATTGTTTATTTCAAACACATGTCACAGCACTTAAACTTTCCACACAAGTCTGGAATTTTTTTCCCCTTAACCCACATAAATTATAATGTAGAATTAGCCCAACTAATCCTCACCATGAAAATATCCAATAAGTTAGATAAAGAAAAAAGGATAAATAATGTAATAAGTATATGAAGCTTGTCATATGTATTGTCATTGATATCAAGTATTATTTTATTTAAATTGTAAAGAAACATTTTACATCCGCAGGTGCATCGCTATATATGGGTGTATACATGGGATGACAACCTGACACAAAATTATGTGTGCTTTTGTATTCGGTCTTCTACAGTCTCATATAGACAACGGTCTAATTGCATTTCAATTGTATCTCCCAAGTGTTTTGTTTATTTACCAGCACTTAATAAAATGCTTTTATAAAATGATTGTATTGCTAATACTGTTAAATCATGTTTCTGTTTATTATTTTGTGTTCTACTTTACAAGAGAAAATAATTTCAATTTTCAAATTTAATCTATCACAACCCCATGTTACAAAACTGCCTCCCAAATAGTGGTAGCCTTCACAACTTTCGAAACGTTCTGATTGATTGGGTATCAGAAAGGCATATTACTGGATTCAGTCAGAGAGTTCCACTCCAGCTTTTGTGGCATTTTAGTTCACACTACTACTAAGTACTATGACCCCAATAGGGAACAAGGATTGATATTGGTCTGTAGTATTTGACTGAAATCACTATTGATTATAAAACGTGAACAGAATGAAACTAGAAATTCAGAGTTTGTGAACAAACTCAAGGTGTTCGGAAGTGACGGTAATTGATGTCCTCATCAATTAGGATCATTGTTAAAATGTGACTTAAGATTGTTTTCAAAAGTAAGTTGCCTTACTCATTTCAAAGAAATAGCTTTTCGGTATTGGCTTTTTCAACAGCCCTTTCCATTCGTACAAAAATGACACTGCAGTATTAAGTTAATACGATCTATGGTTTTAGAAATATTGTAGCGCATCCGTTATTGGCTTAAACGCCCAACCACACATCTACAAAATATATTTTATCCTGCAAGAGCTTTTAGCCTGTGACACCGCAAACGTCCCCGTGAAGACCGCCAGCTGTTTTCCAGTAGATAACGATCTCAGTCTCTGCGGTTTGTAAACAATGGGCCCCAGAACCACGAGTGTCTGGTGTGTGTTAAGTCAATGGGATTTTGGCCCAGAAAAGGAATTTTGAAGAAAAAAAACAAATCAAAACTTTGACCTTCCGGTACGACCGGAAGCAAATGTCAGACGATTTTGACGTTAACTTTTCAAATGTTGCCTAAGCCTTGATCTATCAGATCCCAGATTATGAACATCATAGCTTTAGTATATTTTGATATACAGTCGATAGCAAATGGTCATTTTTAAAACTTAAATGGCTTGTAATTTGATACCTGATGACGTGATCATGACGTAACTAGATTCATCTACATGATAAGGTCTTTATATGTGTGAAGTTTCAAGGTTGTGTGAAATTGTTAACTTGCACTTTCGATGTAGAGAAGAGTTAAGAAGAAGGAGAAGTAAAAAAAAACAAAAAAAACGGAACAATAACAATAGCTGTTCGGCTGAAAAGCTAAAGAGATGCATCGAACGGACGAAGTGAGAATGCTGGAAGACAATTTGAGAGAACTTGAAATGGAGTATGGGAGACAGGCCAGGTTTTAATGCTGAAAGACAATGAGAGAACTTGGCATGGATTATGGGAGACAGGCTAGGTTTTATGCTGAAAGACAATGAGAGAACTTGGCATGGATTATGGGAGACAGGCCAGGTTTTATGCTGAAAGACAATGAGAGAACTTGGCATGGATTATGGGAGATAGGCTAGGTTTTATGCTGAAATACAGTGAGAGAACTTGTATGGGAGACAGGCTAGGATTTATGCTGAAATACAATGAGAGAACTTGGCATGGATTATGGGAGACAGGCTAGGTTTTATGCTGAAATACAATGAGAGAACATTGAAATCATTTACATTAGTCCCATATTTTCCAGACATTTAGCTCAATGGAAGAGCCAGTGGCATGAATGCCTATGTTAAGCAACATTGACCACAGTCAATCTACTTGGATGGGAGGCCATTCCATGTTTGTGGTTGTGTGATTAGTCTGGGCATAGAGGTCTGGGGCTCAGTAGGGCCCTATAATATCATCATTCAGATGGGATGGAGGTCCTTTGTTTTGAGTAATGTATGTAAAAGAGCCCAGGACACTTATCATGGATGAGAAGGGGGATTTCTGAAATGGCAGCTTTGAAAACTTTAGAAAAAGTAGTTATATGAATGACATCATTATTATTAAAATAAAAACAGCTGTATACAGTTTATTTTCCATCCCATTAACATACATGTAGGTACTGCCAATGTGAAACTGGATATCACCTTATTTTTGTATCATTTAATAAATAATGTAATAAATATATGAAGCTTGTCATATGTATTGTCATTGATATCAAGTATTATTTTATTTAAATTGTAAAGAAACATTTTACATCCGCAGGTGCATCCCTATATATGGGTGTATACATGGGATGACAACTTGACACAAAATTATGTGTGCTTTTGTATTCGGTCTTCTACAGTCTCATATAGACAACGGTCTAATTGCATTTCAATTGTATCTCCCAAGTGTTTTGTTTATTTACCAGCACTTAATAAAATGCTTTTATAAAATGATTGTATTGCTAATACTGTTAAATCATGTTTCTGTTTATTATTTTGTGTTCTACTTTACAAGAGAAAATAATGTCAATTTTCAAATTTAATCTATCACAACCCCATGTTACAAAAACTGCCTCCCAAATAGTGGTAGCCTCAGTGGCGGATTAACCATATGGGCAATTGGGCACTTGCCCAGGGCCCCAAGGCCGGGGGGGCCCCAAGCAAAAAAAAAAATTTTTTTTTTTGCTTGGTGCCCCTGGTGCCCCCCAGCCTTGGAATTTTACCTGCTGCCCCTCAAATTATTTTGTATGGAGCCCACAGAGAGCCTAAACACTATACTTCATGGGGGGGGGGGGCCCTGTGTGAAGTCTTGTCATGGGGGCCCAAAATCCCTAGTGACACCCCTGCAACAGTGATCTTGGTGTCCTCCCTAAAATAAAATATAACCCTAATTAAAACTTGTTTTTGGTATTTATTATGTCCTAGGCACTCTGTGCTTGGTGCCCCTCGAATTATAATTATAGTTTGTATATATTTCTGATAAACGTTTGATTGGATGAATGAACGATGTTTGGATTAATGAACCAATGAATGCTGCTCCCGCACTTGATTTGAAAGAAGCGAGACAGTGAGCGTTGCGTTGCCGCCTAGCCATAAACGAGCTGCAAAAATGAAGAGAGTGCAACTGAGTGGAGCCGCAAAGAAGCGAAAAGGGAAGAAAAGGAGTTACAAAATGCAGAAGCTTTAAAGAAGATCCGTCCAATTTATGAATTTTATCGCACAACAGCAGTCCCAGACCAAGAGGGATGCAGCAACACCAGCACCACAGATGCGTTAGCTAACGTTAGCAGCACTAGCAGCAGCAGCACTTATGCTAACGTTAGCTCTGCTGCTGCAAAACCACCAAGTGACATTAGCAATCGTGAGGATGTGGAGGACCGCTCCTGTGCCATCAGTGCTATCGGTGATTCTGACTCTGATGAGGCTGCTGAGCAACAAACGGTGAGCGACAAAGTCGATGGTAACTGACAATTGGGACTGTTGTTTATTCATTTAAGTATGTTATAAACTGTAATAATTTCTAAAGTCCAAGTTTGAATCTATTTGTATTTTCTCTAGCCAACAGTTTGTTTGTAGTTAGCCTACAGTGGAGACCTTTTGTGGTATGACTGACCCTTACACTCTTGACTGGTGTGATTAATAAACAATCAAAAGGCCTACATTCTCTTCATTCTCTTTCCAGTAGCCTAGGCCTAGACTGTCAACTGAATAATGTGTAAAACAACCTCAGTAGTGTACTTCTAGTGCCACCTAGTGGCGACGCGTAGGTAGGCACCAGTCACTGGCGTGCCCAGGGCACCATGGATTCTTAATCCGCCCCTGGGTAGCCTTCACAACTTTCGAAACGTTCTGATTGATTGGGTATCAGAAAGGCATATTACTGGATTCAGTCAGAGAGTTCCACTCCAGCTTTTGTGGCATTTTAGTTCACACTACTACTAACTACTATGACCCCAATAGGGAACAAGGATTGATATTGGTCTGTAGTATTTGACTGAAATCACTATTGATTATAAAACGTGAACAGAATGAAACTAGAAATTCAGAGTTAAACTCAAGGTGTTCGGAAGTGACGGTAATTGATGTCCTCATCAATTAGGATCATTGTTAAAATGTGACTTAAGATCGTTTTCAAAAGTAAGTTGCCTTACTCATTTCAAAGAAATAGCTTTTCGGTATTGGCTTTTTCAACAGCCCTTTCCATTCGTACAAAAATGACACTGCAGTATTAAGTTAATACGATCTATGGTTTTAGAAATATTGTAGCGCATCCGTTATTGGCTTAAACGCCCAACCACACATCTATAAAATATATTTTATCCTGCAAGAGCTTTAGCCTGTGACACCGCAAACGTCCCCGTGAAGACCGCCAGCTGTTTTCCAGTAGATAACGATCTCAGTCTCTGCGGTTTGTAAACAATGGGCCCCAGAACCACGAGTGTCTGGTGTGTGTTAAGTCAATGGGATTTTGGCCCAGAAAAGGAATTTTGAAGAAAAAAACAAATCAAAACTTTGACCTTCCGGTACGACCGGAAGCAAATGTCAGACGATTTTGACGTTAGATTCAAAGGCCAGCTTGGTATTCGGGCGTGGCCCTTTTTCACCATTCTTTCCAATGATTTTTGTTCTTGTTTCTCCTGGTGGAGCCGTTCTTGTCTTTGTGCTTCCAGCTCTGCTTCTTTCTCCATTTGGATCCGGCGGGAGATTGCCACCCTGCGTTCATCCTGGAGTTTCTCAAGTTCTTCTTTCGTTGGCAGGGTAACCATAGCTTGCATGTTAGTTTGCAAGAAGAGAGTGCAGTGGGTTCGGATTTTCTGGTACAACCTTTGATGGGCGGGGCTAGAGGTAGACGTACTGAGAGATAAGATTCTCTTGCTATAAAAAGATAAGTAAAGATGACAAAATCCTGAATATCACAGATCAATCTGTAAATCATTTTGACAAGTACAATTTTACACCACTACTGTGTTTTCCACACTGGAAAATCACAATGACCATTTGCTTAAATTTCTGAGTAACCTTGTAACATTAGTCAACCTAATAGAGGTGGATCCAGGGTGGATCCAGGGTGGCAAAGAAAGGGGAAAACAGAAGTATGGTACATTGACAAACATTAAAGGGACAGTATCGTCATGGTCAGAGCAGACTTTCAACCGAGCATGGAATCAGTGTCCTAGTTTTAAGATGAACACAGTGACTGATAATTACTGGCCCATTTATGCAGCAGCAACAGTAATATGACCTTATCATGTGGGGTATTATTTTCAGTCACTGAGTTAATCTAAAACTAGCACTCCGATTCCATGCCCTGTTGATCGTTATGATATTGTCCCTTTAATTGGTGCCATCCTTCATTAAAAAACTGTGACAATTCAATTTTTTGTTATATACACATGTAGATCAAATTTAGTTTTGCTTCAACAATCTGTTACCTAACCCAAAGTTTACAATTGTTGATCTTTTGAAGTTTGCATAAAAATCGTGCTTTCTTTAAAAGGAAAATTTACCTTTAAATTTAAAAATAACCAAATGATCAAATTTTAATGTAAAATTCAAAGCCGATGATGGTATTAATCTTCCTGAAAATTTTTGTTTTCAATTAAAAAAAATTCAATTATAACCAGGAAAGGAAAGAGTACTCTTTCCTAAATTCTACATAACAATTCTACAAAACAATCTGAATGCATTTTCACTTTTTTCTTTAGTGATTAAGCTGACACTTTCACAGGTTGGTTGTTTAATATATAAATCTTGATTCAGTGATAGTAAGCATAATTACCTGATTACATCAATCAGATCAAAGTTTTTAGTATTTTGGTCCGTTCTCTCTCCAAGAAATCTCGGCTATGAGTTGAGCTTCCTGATCTACAGATAAGAAAACAATTGACAGGTTGTTTGTTGTCACAATGGTAATTCTTTGGCTGCAGTGTACACTTCTGGTCATTTTTACATAAGTAAGTACATCATAGGCATACAGTAACTAAGTTGGAAATTTGCTTAGCAAAACATTTTTGATTCTGAAATATAAACAGACAGGCCGACAGACAGACATGCACAAGTCTATACACTTGTGTGATTATGTGGAGGTTTCATCTACAAGGGTGATGGTCCTTAACACCTGCCCGACTGTCAAGTGGGTAAATTTTACCATCAGGCAGGTAAAGTTTACCAGCCTGTGTGGTGGGTAATATTATGAGAGACCAGCACTGGTGGCTTACCAAATACTTGCATCAATCTGGTACAATATCTGCCAGACTAGTTGATTTATTGATTTACCTGCCATACCAGCTTGTCATGAATAAAGTCAAGGTCTGTGCCTATTTTTTCTATATTGACAGTTTGGCATTTCAGACAAAACATGAATTACTATAACTCATAATAGTGGCTCAGTTGTCATGGCAAAACATTGCAATTGATAACATTTATGCATACTTTGTGGATTGATAAACAGAACATTTTGATAAAAACTTGATTATTTTTGGTTAAACAAATATGACAGTATGACTGAATGAATAATACAGACTTGACTATACTTACAGTAATGATTCCACCTTGGGGTTGTAAACTGACAACTGAGCTATCGCATGGTTCTTGACCTCGGTTAACCTCTGCAAGACAATTCAAATAAAACGTGATCATGTAATAACTGCACTTTGTCTTACTACATGTACTCATTATAAAGGTCATAATTCACATGGTATTAATTGAATGTACTAAAAACATACTCATATACCTCATACAGTAATATCTAAGAATTATGAGCCGATAAAGACCATTGTCTGCTTACAGTGTAATCGTATTAAGCAAATTTAATTTGCTAAGTAAAATTTGCTGAGAACCTGCCAGAGGCAATATACATTAGGTGACAATTAGACTAATCTATTTTTGCTAAGTATAACTTTTCTCTGCTAGTGCTTAGCAGCTCTATGAAATGTTGCCCTAGTCACAAAGTAAATACAAACATACCTCATACAGTAATACCACAGCAGGCTTGATGACTTTCTGTCTCATTGTTTGTAGTCTTATTACCAGTAGTTCATCACAGTGCTTGCAAATCCTCAATGTACCACTTACATCATCTGCTTCCCCTCCCTCTGCACCTTTGGCATTCCTTGCTTGTTTCTGTTGGTGATCTTGTAACATCTCTGCCTCTGATTTCAGTACATTTTCTATGAAACATGAAGAACATTGATTTAAATTAAAAGCCACATTAGTCACTGTATGCATGCATATGTACTTTATAAACTGGCATTATAAAATGTTAGTCTAAAGTAAAAGTAAATAAATAATTTGTAAACTTCCATTCTGTTGTGTCACACTTCATGTGAGTCAAGATGTTTGATTTATTCAGTGAATGGATTGATGGCTTGTCACAAAATGTCACGTCACAAAATTTCAAATTTGTCACATAAATGTCTCAAATGTCACAGAATTTTTGGCACCTTTTGCACATAATGTCACATCAGTTTTGCCTTTGTCGCATTTGATTGGCATAGATTAAAACATTATGACCAGTTGACCGGTGATACTCATGTCTGTTTCATGAAAAATGGAACCACCACTAAAATGCAACATCAGATTACACTCTGTGTAAATCTACACTGAAGACTCGAAAGTACAAAAGAAAAATCAGGAAAAAGTGAAAGATTGCCCAAAGTGCCTCTGAAGTATAATCCAACTAAAGCATGTCACAAAATGTCAGACAATTTTTAATACTTCTGTTTATGTTCCTTTTGTCACATTTTATCACAAAATTGCCAAAATGTCACAGAATGTCACAAATTTTTGGTCAATGAAATTTTGTCACAAAATGTCACCATGATCCATTCTCTGTTTATTACAGTTTCAGCGTAAAATTGCGTATTTTCTAACAAGACAACAGCGAAAATGCATTAGCAAACATAAACTTCATATTCATTCTAATGTGGAATTTTGATAGTCTGTTAAAATTTGTTGATGTACATGACTAGAGAAAAAACATTTGACTATTCTTTTAAAAAAAGTTGGTCAAGGGTCCTGCACCCTATACCCTCCCCTTAGTCATTACAAATCTTGCAACCACTGGCCTTATTAGAGGAGAAACTCCTGTCTTCCCTTACTACTTACCACAAACTGTATCAGGCACAAAGTCAGAGCATTTCAAACAAGCGATGTTACCACAAAGACGACAATGGTGGCGTCTAAGAGACAGACCAAAACGCTCCAAGCAAAACGGACAGAACTTCATTGAGGAATCTTCCTTCCAAGGCACTACTGTCTTCTCAAAGGCTTAATAGGAAATGAAATGTACAAAGGAAATTCAAATCTAGATATTTCAATATATCTCTAAGGATTTATCTGATTTATATCATTCAAAGAGAAGTTACAAAACTACTTCTAAGAATATGCATAATTTCTTTGAATCAAGATACATATTAAACAAGGAACTTGCGAAAGTTTAATCAGCTTAATAATTACATTGTGTAATGACAAAGCATTCAGATTGTTCATATTCATTTTGTATGTGGAGTACACCAGGGTATATGCCAGGATTTGGAAATAGAATGTCCAAATTTGTTATTCTTTGAAAACAGGGTGTCCAAATATTTAACTTGCAATACCTCTGTATGTGCATTATAAATAAAACAAGGTGTCCATTTAGCAAACTGGGTATTCAAAAGACACCCACAGGTATTGCTAGCTAATACTATGGAGTACATTTTATGATAATCTTATTAGCAATAATTTTACTTTTCTAAAAAATAAAAGCAACTCAGAGAATTATTTCTAGGAAGATTTATACCATCAAGAGATTTACACCAAGCAAGATTTACATTCAAATTTGACCATTTGGTTATTTTTGAATTACCAATTCTATACATTATCTTAAAAGCCCAGATACACTATTGGTTAACTTCAAAAAATAAAATTATCTCAGTTTTATCTGAAAGCATAAATGATGGTTTCAACAATCCTGGGAAATAATTCTACCTGAAATAAAAATGTGCAAAGGTTCATTTACAATTCTCATACTGGTGGATTTATATTACTACATGTGTAGTCTTCAGATTTCAATTCAATGTTGACTATTTTACTGAAGTGAAAGCACCTTACAAAGACAATTTCAAGGGATGTTTAACACCATTATTAATTTTGCTCCAAAAACATTGAGCTTGGGTAAAACTTTAATATGATTTTTGTATAAACATTGATGTACAGGGTCTTTAATTAGTAATTTGAATGTTGTTTATTTTTTTAAATGCACATAAATTAATGAAAATCATTTTAGTGGGAAAATGAAAATGAAATTCGAGATAAACTGCAGCATAAGTATAATTCAAAATAGCTTTAAAAGTAATTAATGTTTTGGCAATGGAATGAAATGTGTATGTTCATGAGCATGATAAAGCCATGGGAACATTGGCAGACACAGGGTACAGGGTGGAGGGTGGAGTGGGTGGTCAGTGGATCACATTAGAGCATGTTCCACTATCCCTTTGAATATCAAGCATGTAAGTTTACTACACGTTTTCACCCAATTTGTTTTGCATTTGTAACCTTCCCTTTTTAACATGTGTCCCTCCTTTCTAAACCACCCTAGCTTCACCCCTGCATAGGATTACTTTGGTTATTACAAGCTCTTCATTACTTTATCTCCATTTTGATTTGAAATAGTAGATTCATTTAAAGAGGGGCTCTAAGGTCAAATTTAGTTTTGTGATGCACTCATTTTCCAATAACTAGAGTCCTTAGTGTGAAAAATTTTCAAAATAAATTAGTCTCTAACCTCACATTAAAGTGAGGTAAAATGTCATTTTATTTGATAACCTTCCTATGTGAAATTTGTTAACATCCAAAGACAACAGTGACGTCACATTTCAAATAAATGGATCTCTACATTTTTGTACAGTGAATTTGCAGTTCATTCCTGAATCTCCACAATATTTGATCAAATCGGCGTTGAAATTGACTTTTTGACAAACAAAAAATTCCTGTATGGAATGTTACAGACTCATTTACCGTAAGAAAATAGTGACGTCATGTTTCAAATATCGCTCTGAAAGGGTATCAAATAAAATGATATGTTACACCACTTTAAAGTGAAGTTAGAGACTTGTAACTTTTTTAACACTTTAATAAGCAGTCTATCTATTGGAAAATGAGTGCATCACAAAACTGAATTTGACCTTAGAGTGCCTCTTTAATCAAGACATGTGAATACTATAAGTACACTAGTAATATTGACAGCATATAAATCAATGCTATGAGAAGTCTATTACTAACTACATGAAGTATGCGAGCCTGCTATAATTATCCAGTTGACAGCATTGTACTCCGAATGTGAGGTAATGAGTTTGGCTACCCTGTCTTGAGAGCATCATGTCACCACTTAATTGCTAGTTCCAGAACTATGTGACAGAGTTCTGGTGTTATATTAACAAATTTAGCCATATGAATATTTCAAATACCTGGTAAAGCAAAGTGTGCTTGTAATAACTAAATCAATCCATACTGAAGATACACATTTTCTCCATACCTTTGCGTGCTCGTTTACCTTTACACTTCGCAGGGTCACTGCATGCTGCATTATACTTGACTAGTTTTTCTAGACGTATTAATAACTTGTTGGTTTCCACAATGCTGCGGTCGATCATTGAACCTCGTTGAGCACTGAAGTAATCATAATGCCCACACAGCTCCTAAATTCATGCAACAATTAAACAAGTAAATTAAAAACTTTAAGATTCTTATTTTTGTTGAAATTGATCTTCTCTTCTCTCATTTGAAAATAATTAACCTCTCTACAAACAAACAAAACTGATTAAAAACTTGCCGGTGAAATACCGAAACAAACAGAATATGCGTCCTAAAAGATATACTTTCTTTCAAATATTTCTATTTTTGCTTTTTGAGTGAATTAAACTATGACAAATTTTCCAAGTGATAATGCTACCCAGGGTTTAAATGGGGCCATTTTAGCCACTATTCAATGGTAATCTCAAAAAACATAAAAGATAACAGTTTTACATGAAACTTATTTGGTATTAATTTCATTATTGTATCTTTCTGTCTGAGGTGCTATCATTTAAGTAAAATTAATAAAATAATTTCTCAAGGGATATGGGCAGTGCTGTCATCATTCAGTATAGGTGACAAAGTTGGTGACACCTGACATTTAAATCCCAAACTACTGACAATAAGATAAGAGTGCACAGTTAGTCGTTTTTGTGTATTACACCACTAACCTAATTCTTGTGGTGCCCAAAGTGCATCATCAAATCCTCCAACACATGTTGATGTAGTCACTGGTCCCACTGGTCCCTCCATCACCTCCTCAACAACATCCACTGATGGCTCATCTTGTTTACTTAACAACTTCTTGGCTTTGCCTTGGAATAAATAGAACAGGGAGGATTGAGTAGTATTAAAGACCGGTGCATCCAGTGTTTGCACTATGTACAGACTACAGTACAGGACAGGGACTGTACCTGACCATCACCCATGCCTATCAAGGAAAATGTCTGCCAATGTGTCACATTATCTTACATATTCCCCAGGATGGATGTGGGCCACCAGGATGGATGTGGGGGTATAGGGGTACAGACTCTATAGGTGTATTAATGACACTAACCAAAGAATCCTTTTAGTTGATGTAACACAGCCTTGTCCTCATTACTGTGATTATCTTCAAAGTGCGTCTGCAGCTGGTAGACAGAGTTTAGATCTTGTAAGCAAATGGGACACAGAAATCCCTCATGGATAGAGGAGTCATTCCTACTCATTGCTGCTGACATGATGACTGTTCTCTAGGCTTATCTTGTCGCATTCAATCACTGATCAGGGAAAAACAAATGCATTTTACATTATCACTATTTTCTTGTTAACAACACAATGAAATAATCTGAGTTTCACAGCTTGGTTTTAATAGTAATAAATATAATCTTGACTTGATTCTTTTCAAGTTTACCAAAAGTGTATACTGGGGTTTAAGTACAGATTCAAGACCGTGGCCATGCATGGGTGATAATGCACCGAGTGGCTGGATATTATAATGAACAGCGACAAATTACATAATTATTCTGAAAATAGGAGACTGTGTCTGTGTCTGTGAAGTGAACGGAAGAGGCATTCGGACTAACGTTATGTTAACGTTAACGTTATACTGATAAACTGTCAACATCATTTTTGATGTGGCCAAAACAAATCATCATAACGTTCCTCCATGCCCAAATGTTGTCGTTAAATAAATTGTATTGTATGACACACCTACCTTCTTTCCTTTCCTCCTCCAGCAGCTAGCGCAGCTAGCTAGCGTCGCCATTATAAACCTTATGCACATGACGTCAGTTGAGTAATGCACCCTCGGCTAGAGGTCAAAAGAAGGTTAGGGTTAATGGAACGTTGACATTTTTTTCATCTATACTTTTTGATGTTTTGTTTCCAATAGATAAATACAATATTGTTTGCAGATGTTACATTTAGAAGCACACACATATAGTGTATTATGTCAATCATTTCACTGGGTGCCTCCATCATTTCCTCTCGGATTTAATAAATTTCAATTGAAGAGTTCTCAAAATTCTGTAATTACTGCGGTAATACAAATGTAATATTCATTTGTTCAATGCTTCTTCAACCAAAACTGTGCATGTAATTTGATCAAACAAATTGGTATTATTGCAGTAATGGTGGTATATGATGGTCAGCAGATAACCAGATACCTGAAGATATTGATGTTCAGAGTTTGTACAAATATTGCAGGAATCACACATGTAGCTATAGCGATCATGGATTTACTGATGGAAGCTGGAATTACAAGACGATTTTTGTTGGCATTTGCAGCGGCATTCACAATATTCTTGTGTTTACTTCCTATAAATATAATAAACAGAGTAAATACAAACCTGTTAATGCACATAGCCAATGCAGTATTTTCATATCACATCTATTCTAGTGTCTAGTTCCCAAAGGACATGGTACAGAATTAAAGGGACAATATCATCACCATCAGAGCATGGAATCAGAGTGCTAGTTTTAGATTAACTCAGTGACTGAAAATAATATCCCACATGATAAGGTCATTATTACCGTTGCTGTTGCATAAATGAGCCAGTAATTTTCAGTCATTGTGTTCATCTTAAAATAGGACACCAATTCCATACCCTGTTGAATGTCTGCTCTGATCATGACGATACTGTCCCTTTAACATGAAGTGGGTCATAGGAACCAGATTTTGTTAGACAAGAGCCTCATTATGGGCTTCATTGACTTGTGTTCAGGAAAAATCAAGGCTGTGTGAATCAATCACACTGCTATGTAATCATGTTATATTCTACCATTCTATCAACACTCAAGAATGGCTTGAATCTATTGTTCTAAGCACTTTATCATAGATTAATTAGGTTGTAACACGACTTCAACACGATGTATAGTACTCAGTTTTGCTACTGTACAAGTACATTATTTTTTCCCATACAAAGTGTCAACAAACCTTGAAAGTGTTGCTCTAACTGTATTTTAGAAGAACAGGTCTTTTTGAAATAACTGCAGTGATAAGATTCCTGTCCCTGTACTTCAGACTTGACAGGTTCTGTAAAATCAAATGAAAGAATTGGGGAATGTGTTAAGAGCAAGACGGTCTCTACAACAGAAACAGACAGAGAAATGTAGATATAATTACATTTGAGCCAAGTCTGGGTCAGGACAGATAACCTTATAGCCAATTCCCTGACCCTACAACCCACTTACCACTGGGGGAACATCACTTGGATCTGGCAGTGTGAATTTTGATAATGTTACAGTGTTAAATGTTTGGGATTTTATATCGGTTTTGGTCATTTTGGTCATTTAAATGATAGAGGAAGTATCCATCAATCTTACCCGTCATATCAGCTATATGTCTGAGTTTCTTCTGGTGTATCTTGCCAGCATAGTGCATTTCAGCTTGTGACGCAGAGTTCAAAATCACATTACATATGTTACAGTTTTTAAATTCTCCAAATGTTTTGGCCTCTCTCTCAGGAACTTGCAATTGGCCATCTTTTTTCTTCTTGTCTTGAAAGACATTCGGTTGGTCCGACATCTCAAAGTGCGAGTCTACCACTGGGGGAACATCACTTGGATCTGGCAGTGTGAATTTTGATGTTACAGTGGATGCATTATCTGTGTATTGAGCCTGTGGGAGGCGGATATCTTGAAAGACAATGTCTGATTCGGACATCTGTCCATGTAAGGATGTTACCACTAATTCATCAGAATCCATTGTGAATAAAACACTAACACAGTAACAGCAATTATGTCAGCAAATAGTTCCAAGTGTGCAGTTGTGTCAATGTCAATATTCCTGTAGGGGAAAAAATAAAAATTATGCAATGTTGTAAACCATAGCTCAATGGTTGTCCTTTTTTCTTTATCTAAGTTCTAACTTATTGGATATTTTCATGGTGAGGATTAGTTGGGCTAATTCTACATTATAATTTATGTGGGTTAAGGGGAAAAAAATTCTAGACGTGTGTGGAAAGTTTAAGTGCTGTGACATGTGTTTGAAATAAACAATGTTTCCTCGTCAAAAACATAGCACATATTACACATGTATTACTTTAAAAATGACGTTAAACATTTAAAACGTTATATTTTGAAATTTGGACCTTAGCGCTTGTCATTATATTTGTTCATGGAAGTTTAGTACCGAGTTTCAGCCTCCCCACACAGGTAGGCCTAAGATTTAAACAAAGAAATTGTCAGTGCGGCGACTGACCCCCCGACTGTTAGATAGGACTCCGTTTCACTGCATAGACGAGTCCTTATTTGGGCTAACGTTAATCCAGTCATGCCAGTGAGTATTTTGTTGTGCTAACGTAAATACATATAAAAACATGAAAACACATGCTTAACAAAAGACTTAAGTTAACATTAAACGTTTAGGCATTGGGTACAACTACACTATAGAATGCAGGGCCACACCAAAAGTTACTTCTCATAAATTTACGTAATCTCACTTAAATTAAATACACAACTGCGGTTCCTACGAGTACGACGAGGTCAAATTCAGAAAAAGGGAAAATTTTGGCCCTGTATTCTATAGCTACTCCAGACATTGTGCACTTTAGGGCGGTTGGGTTCGAGATTCTTTCCACAAACATAACAAACCTTCATTTACTTTGGAAACTGTTTCATGGAGCTTAAATTAAAGACCAACGCAGAAAAACCTCAAGCCATTCTTCGTCTTCGTCATGTCTTCACCACACCACACTCACGTTGCACAAAATGGCTACCTCATACGCACACACAAACCACGTGGGTCGTACGCGTGTTCGTACTGGTTCGTAAACGTTTCGTACCTACGCGGGACAACCACATTCCCAGAAGGTGTAATTTACTGGTACTCACTCAGGTCAGGGTCGAAAGGCGGTGGGGACAAGCGAAGGGTCGATACTTCTCAAAGCCCTGAGGACGAAGTTGACGAGAACCGGCCGGCCGGCGGCCGGACGCATTTATTTTGTTCTCTAAAAGATACAGCGGGTTAAAGGGGCATCGTCACGATCAGAGCAGACTTTCGACAGGGCATAGAATCGATATCCTATAGTTTAATATTAACATAGTGACTGAAAATTAATGGTTCATTTATGCAGCAGCAACAGTAATATGACCTTGTCATGTTGTGGTATTATTGCAATCACTGAGTTAATCTAAAACTAGCACTCCGATTCCATGACCTGTTGATCGTGACGATATTGCCCCTTTAAAGGAATGTAGGCCTACATTGGTAGTGTTGGCAACACTGCTTCAACGAGTGTACACTCTTTCTTTGAATCATTAAATACATATTTTAATCAACCAACATGTCAATGTTTCAGCTCAATGTTCGAGTCTAAGTTATTGCGGAAAAATCACAATTTTTACAGAAATCACTTGTAGCAACCGTCTGGCAACATTTTGTAAAATGTGTATGTATTTATTTGTATTTTCACTGAAATAAGATCATTTTCAGAATGATTGGTATCTTTTTGCCAACTTCACATAAAGCTGGCTTTTGGATAATAATAAGGTAATTTTGTAATCAGGCTATACTAATGAATTATACCTTACCTTTAATGCCAAACAAAAATAAGAGGCTAATCCAGTTTTATTTAAATTATTAAAATTATATTTTCTAGTAAAAAAAACCCACGTGGACCGAATGTTTTGTTTTAATACAGTTAACATTATCCTAATGCCATTAGATTGATACACTGAGGCCACACAAATAAAATGAATAAATTAATTAAATGGGACGACAATTGTAATGCATTTCAAATTTTTTTTTTTTTAATTCTAAATATAATGATTTAATTTATTATACACTACTGGTAATGTTGGTAAAAGCATAAAGTATCCTTCCTTCCATATTGTACAACCAACCTGTGAAATATTCATCCAGATTGTCATCATATTCATTATAACGTTCAAATAGTTTTAATAGTGAGTGATTTTCATCTGCTTGTCGTCATTAAGGCCAAGAAAAAATGTTGAGTTGCCCTCCACCGACCGACCCAAAAGTGTTGAAATCTCGGGTCGGGTTTTTTTTTTTTTTTTTTTCCTTCCCGTCATTCATAGGCCTATTTATTAATGAAACTTACCAATTTTCTGTGTATAAAACATAATACGTTTGATTTGTGAAATTTTCCACTTCAAATTTACATGTTTTCAAATCGAATGGCCCCGGCCCTCACAATGTGCGCTGCCTTCGCGCACACTGTGTGCCTTTTCAAAGTCAAATTTCAGAAGTTTGAAGTCAAGAACTCAAAATATAAACAAAACAAAACCTTCCTTCCATATGCTTGGGATACTTTTATTTTGAAGCAAAATTCCTTGCTGATAGGTATACAAATGTCTTAATATCATATGTCAACCAATGGGATGCATAAAGTTGTTAAGAACAAAAGTGCTAGAAACAAGTGTATGAAATGTTGAAATAAAGTTGTTGAAAGATTATTATAAAGTTGAATGTGTGATGTCTTTTTATTCTTTAGGTACTTGTGCATACTGCTACAATCCCGGCCAAATCTCGCTGCCCCCTCCCCCCGGGCCCCTGACAATGTTGGCTCTCATTGCGCGGTCTGTGCTCCGGCTGAATATAACAACATTGGTGGGGGGGGGGGCGGGGGAGCGGGGGCCAGGGGAGGGTATGTTTATTGCCACGTGTCCCAAATATTTTGGCCGGGATTGTCTGAATTGTCTCTTAGTTTATCTATGAAGCCGCGACCAGACGCGGACAAACCGCAGTCGTTGTCTTTGTCTCAGGGACAATACATTGAAGCAGAGGGTAGGGAGACAGGGGAGAGTATGTTTATCGTCACGCGTCCCAACTATTTTGGCCAGGATTGTCTGAATTTTCTCTTAGTTTATCCGTATAAAGCCGTGACCGGATGAGCACAAACCGCAGTCTATGTCTTACCAGGGACAATATATTGAAGTACATCAAATTATTATTTTGGTGGTACGGGCAAGCAACTGATGCATTTTTCAGCATGGTATTTCATGGTTTTATTTCCACCGAAAATCGGGCATATATTCGTCTTTTGCGGAGTATCGGCAAATCACTGAGAGAAATAGCAGTAACGTCCAAAGTATCCCGTAGTTCGGTTCAACGCATCTGTTCAAGTGACGGGCATGCTGACCGTTCTGGCCGTAGCAGAGGTGGCCGCAAAAGAATTTTGTCCAGTCGTCAGGAGCGCCTTTTGGTGAGAAATTTGCAGAAACTTAGAAAAACTGAGGGGCCATTTACCTCTGCAAGACTAAAGGCTGTATGTGGACTGACGCATGTCTCAGACAGGACCATCAGACGCGCCATGAACCGCATGGGATTCAAATACAGGCAAGCTCGTAAGAAGGGACTTGTGACGAATTTGGACATGCAGAAGAGAGTGAAGTTCGCCAAGAAAATGCGCCGTGAATACCCACGAAATATATGGACAAATCGCATCGCATTCTACTTAGATGCCACCTCTTTTGCCCACAAAACTAATCCAATGGATCAAGCCCGAGCGCCTGGTGCGCGGGTATGGCGAAGGCGTAGTGAAGGGCTCGACCAGCATTGTACAGCAAAGGGGAGCAAAGTTGGAACCGGGGGACGTGTTTTGAAGCTGATGGTGGCAATAACGCACGGAGAAGGCGTGATAATATGCGAACCATATGAAACGATGAATGGAACCTTTTTTGCCGAGTTTGTGACCCAAAAGTTTGAGGCTATGTTTTCACGAGCAGACAAACAAGGAAGTCGACAGTTTATACAAGACGGGGACCCCAGTCAAAACTGCAAGGCTGCCCGGGACGCGATGGCAAAAGTGAATGCAGAACTGATACCCATTCCTCCGAGGAGCCCAGACTTGAATCCCATTGAAAACATTTTCAAACTTGTTGGAGATAAACTGAGGAAGGATGCAATCGCACATAACATAACCTGTGAGAATTACAAAAAATTTCAAGCTCGAGTAATTGCAACCATACGTTCGATTTCCTTGGAAACCATAGATAGGACAATATCTTCTATGGACTCGAGAATATCCGCGTTGCTAAATAACGGTGGGAAAAGACTGAAGTATTGAGGGTAGTGAGCAAATACATAAATTCTTTCTTTCAAATCGTTTACAATTATATTACTTGCAAAGACACAGTTATCATTCTCAATCGTTTTTCTAGTAGTGACGAATTTGCATTTTTTGGGAAAAGGAGGTTTTCACAGTTTTATGGTTCTTTTTGTATCTAATTTCAATGAATTATCAATGAATTTGGACTAATAACATCTTAACGTCATGAAATGAATTTGATTGGATTATTAAAAACGGTATGTAAAGTCGAACATTACTGATAATACAATCACAGATAAGTAGGTTTGTGTAATAACACACGGGAGGCGATTTTTTGTCATTTTTTTTTTTTTTTCATAGTCACGAATAAGCAAACGTTTGTGCACAAAAAACATGGGCGAGCGCACATTTTTATTTATTTATTTATTTTTATTTTTTTTATTTTTTATTTATTTATTTTATTAAAAACAATTTTTTTTTAAACATAGTGACGAATAAGACATCGTTAAGAATACTTAACCTGTATTATATTTCTAACCATTTTCGTACCGGGTTCAACATTATTTATCGATAACAAATATACATACAAATATGGTCCCTGAAATAAAATCAACTGGAAGGGGGAAAAATTGTTTCTTTCTCATATTTCATTAAATTTCGTACGGGTATATATTTGTATGTTTATTATTCTGATGATAACACCAATAAAATATATAACACAAGAAAAGCAAAATCTGTCTTTGAATTATGTGACTTTATTGAATTAAATTCAAGTGATCAGTTGTCGCTGCCCAGGACGAGAGAGGCAAAACAATGCGCACATGAAGAAATATCTCTCTGTTCATGTTCAGGAATTTGGTGAAAAAATGTAAATAGCCGCCATCTTGCTGCCATCATCTCTGTTTCGCGTTCATCGACAGCACCCCCACGGACATACACAAGTTGATGTTTTCCTGTTGCAAACACTGGAGCGTCCGACTCGAACACTGGATCGCGGGCAAAGTGAGACTTGGGCGCCGGTAGATGGATGACCTGGTCCTCTAATAGCAGTAGCAAGTCATGCCAAGGAAGAACTGAGGGTGTCCAGCGAAAGTCATTCAAAAAAATAACTTCGGCATTTTCTGCGCCGACCCAGGCGAAGGTTGAACTTGCTGGGTTTGTAAATGTTCTGTAGATGGAGTTCAGTGGGTTCAGGAGGAACGTCTTCCCGCACTTGGCTGGGCCAATGATCATGACATTGCGGTACTTCCCACGGCCTTTGTCAAGAAGTTCCATGCAGGATTCCGCGAAAACGGCCTTTTCCACCCTGTTGTTTATAAGGATCTCCTCGGCGCATGTCATCCAATCACCCCCACAAGTGCAATCGTTTAGCGACGCTTGACGCAACAGATCAAGCCTACTCATCTGGGAACGTTGCAAAGTCTCCTGGGCCGTTTCCATCTCCCAGCCGTCCTGAAAAATAAGATAATATAAAAAGTGCCGTTATGGGGTGAATAAATAAAAGAAAGAAAGAAAGGGAGGGATGAATGAATGGATGGATTGATGGATGGTTGGATGAAGGGATGAAGTTGGATGAAGGGATGAGAGAAAAACATAAAATAACAAAAAAACAATATACCTGTATAGCACACTCCACAACCTTGTGTCCCCTGTTGATGATGAACTCTGCCAAGTCCGTTTTCCCCTCCGTTTTTTGTTGATGTGCGAGGGCCAACAGTTCCAGACGACTCTTGATGCCTCTGGAAACTGCAATTTGGGACACTTCATATGCCGTCAGTCTGCTTGTCCTCTGCCTTTTCAAGCGGGCGTGACCATCCTCGGGTTCTTCAGACGCGGCTTTTGCCTGGGAGGCCTGAGCGGTTCAGGGGGGCAAAGCGTTCGCCAAGTCTGGATGGCCTTCGGATTGAACAAATGCCACGTCTTCTTTCATCACATATTTCCATGCACTGTAGTAGTTACAGTGATTGGAGGAAAAGTGAACCCGGATACCGTTCTCTTGTTTCAAAAAATTCCGGACCTGCAGCCATCGCCGACGCTGGTGAAGTTTCACCGTCATGTGGTAGTGTAAAGCTCCATCCAAATGTGTCTCTTGTGCACATACCCACTGGAGCACTTCTGCGGCATTCCCCGAAGATTGGAAGGCATGCAGTACCACGTCTGCAAACTCCTCTCGAGATGAAATTAGGGCCTCATTTGGCTTTACTGTACGTGATTAAGTAGACTTGTCTTATTTGACGGGGTGTAAGGGAACGGTCGTCCTGAACACCAGCACCTTCCATCTTGGCCGAATAGGAGAAAGACAGTGGACAGAGTAACTTAAATTCGTCCTATTTAACCCCTTGCGTACAGTTGACGGAATTTCCAGCTGCATTTGCTGAGAATTCGTCTTGAATATAAATCTTCAAGAAGGCTGATCGTTTGGCGTCCAAAAGTTGAATTAAAGAACATTTATTGGTTAAAAAAAATTATTGTAGGTGCTGCGGACAAAATTACAGACACATTCTACTTAGGTGGGATTCGAACATACGATCTCCGCATTTCAGGTCAGATGTCTTAACCACTATACCACCGTGGCAACCTGCAAGCATCCCTAGTTCGATACCCTTGGACGATGCATGACTTTATTGTAGGGTGCACCGTACACGGTTCACCATGACGGTTCACCATGCCATTTTGGTCCATAAGTTCCATACAAGCCTCTTCAATTTGATTTCATCCCCTCATTCCGTTATTTTGACGAAAAATCCAACAGTGATCCATCGAAACCAAAATAAAAAGGAAAAGAGTGTGTCAAAGTATTCCCATTTGTATATAGTTCTATAGGTAGTTTTAACTTTTCGTTATCTGCTATTCGCGAATCGATAGCGCATCGATTTTCTTTTAACCAATCGATCGCAATTTAAGTATATTCACGTGTACACAAAGGAATGTGTTACGAGTCTGTTACGTCTGTTCGTTTGTCGTGTCCATCTTTGTCCAGTCCAATGGTGTTATATAGTAGTAACACTAAGTTAAACTCTTAAATTCACGGGTCAATAAATAAATTTGGTCATGGTATAATAGGGTCACTTGTTATGGTAAATAGTCACTTTAGTAAACTTTTGTGAATTTTGGCTGTTTGCGAGATCCAGGTGAAAGCCCATGAGATAGATTTTGAGGGAAGTAAGATAGTAAGAGAGAGGGAGAACTGATATGAAGATGATCGAGTCAAGACGTGATTAGTCAGGGAGTGGAAAAGTTGAGGAGAGATAGATTAGGTCGATCCCGTAACCACCAGGCGAGTGGGTGCAGCCACCGCAGGTTTTAAGGGCCGGCTAACCCACAGTTCAAGCCCGTGGCAGAGGCAAATAGTATTATAAGCCCACTCCACTGACCAGATTCCACTCCGCAACAGCCTGGAACCAACATCGCTGTAATTATACCGTAAGTTTAAAACCAGTATGTTTTGATTGATCATTTAAATAGCTTGAATTAAATAATTGCGCTAAATGAGTTTCTTGAGAAAACGAAGTTTTCCCTTTGTAATAATTTTTCATAAACTTTATTTAAGATGATGATTGTACAAAATGAGTACAGATCTAAGACTTTTGAAATGATGTTTAGTTGATGTTCTTTGTAAATACGAAGTATTATTGGAAAGATATTTGGACGATTTCTTGGTTAATTATCATATTGTAGATGGCCGTTTACCCCGGTGACGAAGCTGGTACCTTGTCCGATGACATCCCATGAGACCGAATCTCCACTTATATGGATGACGGCAGGGACTATAGCAATCCGGTGCACAGTGAAGGGCAGATGACCCCATAGAGACACGCGGACGATTGAAGCCAGAGTTACCGGTGGCATACAATAATCATTTTACAATATATATATATATATATATATATATATATATATATATATATATATATATATATATATATATTTATATATTTATAGAGAGTATCTCGTATTTTAGGGTACTAGTATAATTTAAGGAACCACATTGGGAGGAATTTAATTATTTTTGTAGATTAATACGCTTCACATAAATACTCCGCTCATGGTTTGATATGTTTTATTACTTTATTATCTGGCCGATATTTCACAAACTTGTCAGACACAACCATCGAGCCAAATGTTCAGTCGAATTGAGTGTTTCTTGTAAATAATTGTAAATAGTAATTTGTGTTAAATTAAAGTTTAATATAATAATTGTTCCAAGTTAAAGCATTGTTTCCATCGTGTTTTATTTATTTTGTCGCCCATAAGGAGATACGCATTGTCACGAAGTATTTTTAGAACTAGTGTGACAGAGTGACTCTACTTCTTTATTGTCCAGTGGTGAACCGTGGTTACATTATCCATCGACATATGAATGGGATCGAACTGGTGTATACCACGGTGGTATAGTGGATAAGACACCTGCTGTAAAACGCGGGGAGCATAGGTTCGAGTCCTACCCTAGTAGAAATATTGTGATTTTTGTCCACAGCACTCGGGAAACTCAGAGTGTACAGTGCTTGTCACACATTATGATAAAATCAACAATAATATTGTATTTTTGTTTTAAATGTTGTATTTTCCCCAATGTTCTTTAATTCAAAATTTGCCTCCACTTCAGCTGGTACCACGGTGGTGTATTGGCTAAGACTTCTGCGTTTGAACGCGGGGATCGCAGGTTCGAATCACACCCATATAGAACGATTGTGTATTTTTGTCCGCAGCACTCGGAAAACACTGAGTATACAGAGTGTATAGTGCTTATCACATATTAGGGTAACAATAACATGTTATTATTCTTTTTGAATATTGTTGTCTTTCCCCCTTGAATTAAACCTTTACGTCCACTTCAGCGTATACGACGGTGGTGTAGTGGTTAAGACATCTGCGTTGGAACATGAGGTGTATAGGTTCGAATCCCACCCGTGTATAACGATTGTGTATTTTTGTCCTCGGCACTCGGTAAACACTGAGTATACAGAGTGTTACAGTGCCTATCACATATTAGGGTAAAATAAACAATAACGTGTTATTATTCTTTTTGAATATTGGTGTCGTTTTCCCCAATGTTCTTAAATTCAACCTTACTGTCCACTTCAGCGGGTACCACGGTGGTGTAGTGGTTGAGACATGTGCGTTGGAACGCGGTGATCGTAGGTTCGAATCCCACCCGTGTAGCACTCGGGAAACACTGAGTATACAGTACTTGTCACACGTTAGCGTAAATCTGCAGTAATATTTTATTTTTTTTCCCCAAAATAAATGTTCTATAATTCAACCTTTGGATGCCATTTCATGTTTGGGAAACAAAACAAAACACCCCTCCAGGTAAAAAAAAAATAGTACTACTGTAATAACAAAATAAAATAAAAAACTGAAATAAAATAAAATTCACAAAGACAGACAAGAAGCGCATAATAATAATAATAATAATAATAAAGATTTATAGCGCGCACATATCCACCCTGCTGGGCGCTCAAGGCGCGGAAACAAAGAAAAAACATGAATACAAACAATATACAATGATAGCATAGGGGAAAACAAAATTATGTACCGAGATACATGTACCTACAATGCAATTACAAATATACATCATCTTTGAAGAGTTGTGACATAAGATGAGTTTTAAGCATCGACTTAAATCTGGTTATACTATGACAAGATTTGAGTTTAGTTGGAAGATGATTCCAGAGTCTCGGAGCTGCGACAGAAAACGACCTATCACCCCAGCTCCGTTTTGAAGTGACATGTTGCTGGAGCGCAAATTGCGTGATGGAGTGTAGACTTTAAGCAGTTCAGAAATATAAATTGGAGCAATGTTATTGAAAGATTTGTGAACAATTAGCATAAGTTTAAAAACAATTCTCTGTGAAACAGGAAGCCAGTGCAGTTCTTTCAAGATTGGCGTGATATGGCATGACTTTCTGGACAAAGTCACAACACGAGCTGCTGTGTTTTGTATGTGCTGAAGACGAGATATTTGATTCTGCGGGAGACCGTAAAGGAGAGCATTCCCGTTATCGAGCCTTGATGTGACAAACGCATGTATAATTTGTTCAGCAGCACTTTTATTCAAGTATTTCCTAATTCGGCTTATATTTCTGATATGAAATGATGATATGCGAACAATGTTGGAGATATGTGGTTTTAAAGTCATTGTCGAGTCAAATATAACACCCAAATTACGTGCATGTAATGAGGGGTTATCTGCAGTCACCAATTGTAATAAATGGAAGAGAAACTTTAGACAATTGCTGACGTGATCCAAATAGAACAAATTCTGTTTTTTCATCGTTCAATTTCAGGAAATTTTGTCTCATCCAACTTCGAATCTCTTGAATACATTTCTCCAGTGTTTTAATGCAGGAATCAGCAGGTTCTTGAGAAGATTTAAAAGTAATGTAAAGCTGCGTGTCATCAGCGTAAACATGGTAATTTAAATTATACTTCAAAATGATATCACGAACTGGAAAGGTATAAACAGTAAACCACTGTGGGCCGAGCACAGAGCCTTGGGGTACAGAATAGTCAAGAATAACAGGCTCGGAGATAGCGTTACCAATACAAACATGCTGAGGCCTATTTAAAAGGTAGGACTTACACCAATCCAGGGCTGTGTCATGTATTCCAAGATGATATTGAAGGCGGGAGAGAAGGATTTTATGATCGACCGTGTCAAAAGCGGCGCTTAAGTCTAACAAAACTAATGCAGTGATTTTCCCCTCATCCATGGCAGATAAAATGTCATTGTTGACGCGAAGAAGAGCAGTTTCCGTTCCATGAAATGGTTTGTAGGCTGACTGAAATGTGTCCGACAGGTTATTAGCACGAACATGGTCAGAGATCCGTGATGAAACAACTCGCTCGATTGTTTTTCCAAGGTACTTTAAATTCGCTACTGGTCGGTAATTTTTGAAAACTTCATTGTCCAAATTGGGTTTCTTTAGGAGTGGTTTAACATGAGCAACCTTCTGGCTATTAGGGAAACAACCGGAAGAAAGAGATCTGTTTACAATAATTGTGATATACTTAGCAAACACATCAATATTTTGTTTTATTAGCGAAGTTGGCACTGGATCAAGTTCACATGATTTTGATGGCGATTTCATGATGATTTTCTTGATCTCCGTAACACTAGTAGGCTCAAACATGGACAGTCTACATTGTGGATCCTTGCGTGTTGGTGTTTGTGATATAATGGGAAAAGAACGACGGATATTCTCAATTTTTGTGACAAAAAAAGTTTGAAAAAGCATTTGCGAGGTCCTGGTCGGAGTGTGTAGATGGAAGCACTGGAGCTTTGGGTTTATGAAGCAGCTTTTCAACAATGTTAAAGAGTTTTTTTCTGATCACCAGAGCTATCTTTCACAAGAGATGAGTAGTGAGTTATTTTTGCCTGGTTAATCATGTTCTTCACAATATCACGTTGGTTACAGTATTCTTGCCGACGTACTCCAAGTTTCCCATTGTCACGCCATCTTCGCTCAAGTTGACGGCGGATTTTCCTTGCAGCACGGATATCATCATTGAACCAGGGGGATTCAGATTGTAGTTTAACAGTTCGAGTTTTTTGCGGAGCATGATCGTCCAAGATGTTACGGATAGTAGATTCAAATAGACTGACACAAGAATCCAGCTCACCATCTTCAAGGTTTACATTTTTCAGTTGAGATTCAACATCATAACATAAATCTTTAATATTTACTTTTTTCCAGTGGCGAGTAGTTACAGAAATGGTAGGTATGGGAGGTTTTTTAAGGTTCAAATTTACCATGATTGCATAATGATCAGATAATCCAGGATGAATAGTTATATTCGTGATAAGAGGTGAAGTATTTTCACGCGTTATCATGAGGTCAAGACAGTGACCATACCGATGAGTGGGTGCTGTGATGTGCTGTATAAGTCCATGAGCAGAGAGCAGATCTTTAAACTGATTTGCATAATTGTTTGAAATTATGTCCATATGAATGTTAAAATCGCCGGTTAAAATAATGTCAGATGGGTGTAAGAGATAATCGACAATTAATTTTTGAAATTCCTGCAGAAAACTGGAGAAGTTTACATGTTTACCATCAACATCCCTTTCTGGTCGATAAATATTAACAAGGCGAACAGATCTAGAGTTGCACGTTACCTCAGCATGCAGAGATTCAAATGTTAGGTAGTCAATGTTAACACTTCATGCTGACAGATAAACTGGACCTAAAGAGTAGTGCAACCCCTCCACCGGTCTTTATTGGTCTGGGGATATGATGGAGAGAGTAGCCAGCAGGAGTACACTCACGGGGTAGCAAATCATCATCAGGTTTAAACCATGTCTCGGTTATGGCAACATGATCCAAATTGTTTTGAAGTACAAAGTCAACAAATTCATCCGATTTGTTACATATGGATTGAGTATTCAAGACACAGAGCTGAAGTTTAGACTCATCGTGAACATTTGGAGTTGAAGTTATGCCAATGTCGCTTGTTGATGTGGTTGAGTTCACTGCTGGGGGTTGGTAAGGCTGGAGTGCAAGTTGTGTAAGTCTGTCCATTCTACGGCGACCAGCTTTTTTACCTCTATGTGTGCGGCGGTATGTTTGGGGTTGATTAGCAAGTATTCCAAGACAGTTCAATTGACTCAATGATGAATAAGATAAAGCTACATCAGTACATGGAGCATTGCGAAGATTGAGTAGTTCATTGCGGCTGTAGGAAATTTTATGGAGCTGAGTGGCGTTTGTGGGTGGGTTGATCAGTGTTTCAGGTCCAGGGTTTGGGTTTATGTCACCAGAAATTAAGAGTTCCAGGTGAAAGGAGGCAGATGAATTATCATAGTATGATATAGGACGTCTCAAGAATTTAAGATGGCGGATTTTAGTTGAACAATCTGTACGTTGCATCTTGTAGCCATCTACTGATGAGTCATTGAGACACAATGGTCTGGATAGCAGGAGTAGAATAAACAGGATGTAGACCTCCATTGTCTGATCACAAAGTTGTTGATCCAAACAAAAGGCTTGTGGTCAAGCTACAGGTTATAATCTCTAGCTACAGGTTATAATCTAAATCAGAGTTGACTGCACAAATTAAATGAAGATCCAAAATGTGTATACACTCAACAGTAAAAAATGTCTGCACAGACAGACAAAAAAAACAACAGTTTTTCACATATTATAAGAAAACAAATGTACAAATACTCACATAAAACGTCCAGTAGATTCCAGGTGTAATAAGAAATCCACTAGTATAAAAATTAAGACAAACTTGTAGCTACAAAACACTTACTTAGCACACAAACTGGAGAGCTGTTATGAGTGGCTGCTTGTAAGGCGCTCAGTCAAATGTCATGGATAATATGGGCATGTCGCTCACAAATACTACAAGGGAATTCAGACAATCCCGGCCAAATCTCGCTGCCCCCCCCCCCCGGCCGCCTGACAATGTTGGCTCTCATTGCGCGGTCTGTGTTCCGGCTGAATATAACAACATTGGTGGGGGAGCGGGGGAGCGGGGGAGCGGGGGCCAGGGGAGGGTATGTTTATTGCCACGTGTCCCAACTATTTTGGCCGGGCAACTAGAACTACGTAGGCAAGAGCGCGAAAAACTTGAGTTGCAAGCAAAATTTGAAACAGCCAAACGCGAAAGTGTTAGCAGTGATTCACATACTGGCGCGCGATCAAAAGCACGTGCACCAAAACTACCTTTCTTTAACGAGAATCAAGATGATCTTGATGCGTACTTGCAAAGATTTGAGCGCTATGCAACTTCACAAAATTGGGATACGGATGAATGGTCTATCAATCTTAGTGCCTTGCTTAAAGGAAAAGCTCTTGACGTATACTCTAGGTTATCAATTGATGATGTTTCAAATTATGAAAAACTTAAAGATGCACTTTTGAAACGCTTCCATTTAACAGAGTATGGCTTCCAAGTTAAATTCCGCACCGCGAAACCAGAACACGGCGAAACGGCACCGCAATTCGCAGTCCGGCTAGATAATTTACTTAGTCGCTGGATAGATATGGCGAAAAGTAAACAGTCTTACGATGGTCTGAAAGATTTGTTTATCAGAGAACAGTTTTTGACAAGTTGCAATGATGAATTAGGAACTTTCTTGAAAGAACGTAAGCCTCAAAGCATCCAAGAAATGGCACGCTACGCTGAGCAATACTCTGAAGCTCATGGCGGTTTTAATGCCCATGTGACTAGGCAAAAATATCCACAGCAAACGCAGAGACAGCAGCAGCATGCTAGCAAACCTATGCAACATTTGAATTCCGTTCCTCATAAGCAACCGCAGAGATATGATCGACCTTACGCGCATGCGTATAATAGGCCAAACTCTCAGCAGCACGATAGAACACAAGGAGCATGTTACATTTGCCACAAAACTGGTCATTGCGCGTAATTGTAGAAGCAGAGAGGCAAGATTCAATAAGATAGCGAATGTAATAACTTCAGCGCTGGTTAGTGTTTTAAATGAAGATGAAACATTTGATGGTAAATTGAATCAAACGGCGCAAGAAAATTCATACAGCAATCAGAGCGAAGAACAAGAAATACTGAATGCTACCGAAACCATAGCATGTATGATAAATGTAAGGCCAGCTACTCATAAACTCAGTCATTGTTGTACTCGCAATGGTATGGTAAAACTTGAATGTGGACATGAATTACCCCTATGAGCGCCGCGTGTAGGAGCACTGATGTAAGATGCATGCCAGTAACCAAAGGTTTAGTAAACGGTATCGCTGGAACAATACTACGCGATAGTGGGTGTAGTGGAGTAGTCATTCGCAAAGACTTAGTTCACTCAAATCAATTTACTGATCAAAAGCGATCATGTGTAATGGCCGATGGTACCATCAGCACATTACCCGTAGCAATAATCAACCTTGATACTCCTTATTTTATAGATAGAGTAGAAGCAGTATGTATGACCAAACCTGTATACGATGTATTACTTGGTAATATCAAAGGCGCTAGAAATCCTGGAGAACCTGATCTGAATTGGGTACCAGCTAAATTAAAACTAAGTCATACTGTAAGCTCCGATCGATCAATGTATTAAAAATGTACGTAAGTATACGGTAGACTCACTAAGCACTACAGTGAAAGAAATAAATGCTGTACAAACTCGCTTACAAAAACAAGCAGAAGGTAAACCCATGAACAAACTAAAAGTACCAGAAGGTTTGCCTGAAATTAACAAAGACGAACTCCAAAATGCACAAAGTGAAGACTTAACACTTCATCGTATTCGAGAACTTGCAAATAGTAGTGAAGAACGAATGAATAGATATGGAACTTCACTTTTCCGTTACCAAGATGGATTGATTTTTCGCAAATTTCGTTCTCCGAAAGTACCGGTAGATCATGGCGACACGTGCCACCAACTTGCTGTACCACGGAAATTGAGTTCATGTCATGAAACTGGCACACGAGCCAATTTTAGGAGGCCACCAAGGCCCAAAGAAAACAAGTGACAAGGTTTTAACCAACTTTTTCTGGCCCGGCATTCACTCAGATATTTTAAGATTTTGTCGTTCGTGTGACATTTGTCAGAGAACAATCTCAAAGGGCAGAGTATCGAAAGTACCGCTAGGTTCAATGCCAATTATTGACATACCATTTCAGAGAATTGCTATAGATATAGTCGGTCCTATCCATCCGATGACTCAGCGCGGTAATCGCTACATTATTACATTGGTAGATTATGCTACTAGATACCCAGAAGCTGTTCCATTACCTAGTATAGAAACTACAAGAGTAGCAGA
Source organism: Zoroaster sp. YZ-2022 (assembly GCA_029582265.1). Taxonomy (NCBI): domain Eukaryota; kingdom Metazoa; phylum Echinodermata; class Asteroidea; order Forcipulatida; family Zoroasteridae; genus Zoroaster; species Zoroaster sp. YZ-2022. The sequence goes on from CM055830.1 coordinate 36,836,919, forward strand.
AGCAATGGTGAATGTTTTCTCTCGAGTCGGTATTCCGAACGAAGTTCTCACTGATCAAGGTGCTCAATTTACTTCGGAACTAATGAAGGAAATAAGTAGACTTTTATCAATCCGGCAGCTCACTACGACACCTTATCACCCCGCGTGTAATGGGCTCGTGGAACGCTTCAACGGCACATTGAAAACTATGTTAAGACGACTTTGCGCAGACAAACCCAGAGACTGGGACAGATATATCGCGACTTCTATTTGCGTATCGCGAAACACCTCAAAGTAGTCTAGGATTTGCACCTTTCGAACTTTTGTATGGTAGGACGGTACGTGGTCCAATGACCATACTCAAAGAACTTTGGACAGGGAAAGTCACAAATCCTGAAACCAAGACAACTTATCAGTACGTACTAGATCTCCGCGAAAGGCTTGAAAAAACTTGCGAACTCGCACAGAAAGAACTAAGTAAAGCCACTGAAAACACAAAACAGTACTATAATCGAAAAAACCGCGCTAGAGCATTCAAGAAAGATGATTTTGTGTTACTCTTGCTTCCAACTGACAACAATAAATTACTATTACAATGGAAAGGTCCGTTCCGTGTACTAGAGAAAGTAGGTAATTTGGATTACAAAATTGACCTTAATGTCAAAAGCAAGACTTTCCATGTCAACCTATTGAAGAGATATGCTAGAACTGAAACAGAAGTGCAGAAACTGGAAACTGAAATTATCAGTAACGTGTTAGAATGCGCGACAGTATCAATTATTGAATGCGAAGAACCAATGTCCGACTCGGAATTTTCCAATGAAAATATAGGACTAGATAACGAAGAACTTACCATGCTTCCAGCTCTCAAAGCAACTGAAACAATCAATGATGTGCAGATCGGTACGAACCTCGACGCAGAGCAAACAAATCAAGTGAAACGACTTATCGGAAATTTCAGAAACATAATGACCGATTTGCCAGGCAAAACAAACTTAGATGAACACAGTATCAAACTCACAACAACAGAACCGATCAGAAGTAAGCTCTACCCACTACCCTATGCCCTACAAGAAACTGTTGATTCAGAAGTTAAAGAAATGTTGAAAATGGGCATTATTCAATCATCTAACCGTATATACGCTTCACCTATTGTGCTAGTCAAAAAGAAAGATGGTGGTAACAGATTTTGTATTGATTTCCGGAAAATCAACAAAATCACTACATTTGATGCTGAACCTATACCCAACCAAGAAGAAAAATTCGCCAAACTGTCAAAGGATCATTATTTCACGAAATTAGACCTAAGCAAAGGATACTGGCAGATTCCACTACGGGAAAGTGACAAACAGAACACAGCGTTCTTAACTCCTAACGGACTATACCACTTTAACATGATGCCATTTGGCTTAGTTAACGCACCTGCGACATTCACTCGAATGATGAGATCATTACTGCAAGGCATGCAATTCGTGGATAATTTCATTGACGACATCTTAATTCACACAGAAACTTGGCCAAGTTTTACATAACAATAATAGCAGATGTTTAAAATAATAGTAACTAAGGACTTACATTGACAACAAGTTGGAACAGTAGTGTTAATGGATGTAAGATAGAATGGAAAGTGAAAGTTAGTAATAGTATGATCAGTTGAGATCTGAAGCTTGAGGAGTGAAGGTGGTGTGATGAGTGATGAGATCGTGCCTCCACAATCATTGTCATCAGGCATAGCTAGCTATAGCAGACATATACATTGTGAATTCGTTTAGGCAGCGATATTTTCGAAGAGAAGACAACAGATATCAATATATTAAGCAAAACAGAAAACACACCACAGCATAAGTCGATATCCATCATCACAACCATGGTTTTGTTCCCGAGAGACAACCTCATAACATGTCCCAAGTCTAGTCTAGTGTATAATGTATAATGGCTGACTAACACGTCTCTACAGTTAGCTCCCAAAAATCCAACGAAAATTTATTCTATCCTCGCCATTTCATCGCTTTGAAATCATCAGCCAAACAACATAGTTACTGCTGATCATGGCTGACAACTCTGATGGCAAGAATCCTTCCAGAAACCTAAGGAATAAAAGTTCCAAAAAAACAGAATCGACATCCAGCCCGAGCAGTGATAGGCCTACTGGCCAAGATGGCCGCCCATTCACCTGTGACAATGACGAACTGGCCAAACTAAACTCCAAGCTGGACACTATTATTAAAACCCTCGAGTCAATGGGAACAAGGATCACCAACCTGGAAATCAAACTGGATGAAACATCTCTGCAAACATCTACCCACCACAAAGATATCTCTGACCTGAAGGCGGCAGTGGAGTTCAACCAAAAGCAGAACGCAACCCTGAAAGCACTCATCAACAACAAGGCTGACGGCAATTACTCTAACACTAGTCGACTCGAGGATCGCCTTGAGGACCTAGAAAATAGAAGCCGGCGAAATAACATCATCATCCACGGTATTCCAGAGGGTTCCGAGCAAGATCAACTGTGTGAAGAATTCCTGTCGCACTTCCTCACCAACCACATGAAGATTGACGGTGGCAAAGACATCGAGATCGAGCGGGCACACCGCACTCCAAGCCGGCGTCAATCCACCCCGCGGCCCGATGGTACCAACTCGCGTCCAAGGCCAATTCATTGCAAGCTCCTGCGATACGGGGACCGTCATCACATTCTCAAAAACGCCGCCAAGCTACTCAGAAACAACCAATATAAGGGATCAAACATTTACATCTCCGATGATGTCAGCACAAACGCCAGGAACGCTCGGAAGCAACTCCGTGAGGATCATTTACCATCAATCCGCCAGGATGAACGGGTAAATTTTGCCTTCATTCCCTGGTCACTTCCCCCGGTCATCATGTACAAATTACATAGCGGGGCCTTCGAATCATTCACCTTGAGGGACCGTAGAGACCAACATCGAGATCGTCGTGCTAGTGCACTTCCGCCATCACTTGACTAAGTATCTAATCAAATATAAAATATAAAAAACTGTATCTAAATTTGTAAAAAAAAAAAAAAATTCTCTATGTTTATATGTACCATGACAACCGACAACTACTTAATTCGTAACCGGGGAAACTTCATATTTACCTTATGCAAAGTGATTCCATTGAGAAGGGTCGTTGTATGCCTTCCCAAATACCTAACGCACCCGCAATCCATTCATGCCGTATTTAGATCCCTTAAACCCCATGAATAACAGCGATACTGATTACAGCAGTGACGGTAACCCTGAACCATTAGATAACATTCCTAGCCGCTTCAATGATTGCAGATTTAACCCAACTTCCTTAAACCCAGATGGTATTAATGATTCACTTTATACCCCAAGCAGTTCTGATTATGTAACTGAACAACAACTACAAGCAAATGTTTGTAAACTCTACAACGAGCCCTTCTCAATATTTCATACAAATATAAGAAGCATTCAGAAGAACTTTGATAAGCTTGCCCTTTCTCTTAGTAATATTGATCATAAATTCCATGTCATAGGTTTAACTGAAACTTGGCTTAATTCAGAGCCCGACTCGATGTTATCTTTACCAGGCTATAATATGGAATCTAAGAACAGACCAACTAAAAAAGGAGGAGGGGTTTTATTGTACATCAATGACTCGTTATCATATGCTGTGAGGAGGATTTATCAACATCTTCTGAATTTTTGAATCAATGTTTATAGAAATTGAAACGAAAAATATGAAAAACATAATAATAGCTGTAATTTATAGGGCACCCATGCTGAATGTTACTGAATTTATCAAGGAATTTGAAACACTTTTAGAAAAAATATCTAATGAAAACAAGATTTGCTATTTGCTTGGAGACTTTAATATTAATATATTAAATTTTGAGACTCATAATTCAACCTTAGACTTTGTAAATTTGTTATACTCGTATTCTTTTTGTCCCACCATTGATAAGCCTACAAGGATAACTTACAATACAGCTACGCTTATTGATAACATATTCACAAATAACTTGATGCAATATAGTACAAATATTCTGTTATCTGATTTAAGTGATCATCTTCCCATTGTCTTATTTGGCCCCTCCCTAGGTAAAAGTAAACAAAGTAAAACATTCTACTGGAAAAGAGATACTTCTGACATAAATATTTCTGCGTTAAAACGAGAGTTAGAACTAGTTGACTGGAATTTAATTATGCCTGCAGATAATGTAAATAACTGCTACGATAAATTTATTTCCAAACTCAATGTGCTGTACGATAAATGTATCCCATTGAAACGATATAGCACCTCACATAAAGATTTTAAAAGTCCTTGGCTTACGAAAGGTTTATTAAAATCAATAAGACATAAAAATAAGTTATACAAGAAGTTCGTTGTCAAAGGTACTAATCTTTGTAAACTTAGTTATGATTCATATCGAAACAGGTTAACCACCCTTATACGCAATGCCAAAAAAAGTTATTACCACAGTCTGTTGGAGAAAGAGAGAAATAATACTAACAATACTTGGAAAATTATAAATAATATTTTAAAGAAACCGTCCAAAGCAAATAAGTCTATTCCTGATTCTTTTTCCACAGAAAATGGAACAATTAATAATTCGAAATTGATAGCTGAGCACTTTAATAGATTGTTTACTAACATTGGTCCTGATCTCGCCTCAAAAATTCCTCGGTCTCCTCCAACCCCGTAGATTATATAAGTGGTGATTTTCCCAATTCTTTATTCTTAACACCAATTACCTCCATTGAACTTTTGCAATGTATAAATAATTTACCAAACAAAAAAAGTTCTGGACATGATGGCTATTGTGCGTTTATTATTAAACATATTTCAAATTTGATTATTCAACCATTATTGACCATTTTTAACCTGTCACTAACAACGGGAGTAGTACCAGATGACTTGAAACTTGCTAAAGTCATTCCTATTTTTAAAGGTGGCGATTCAAGTATGTTCATCAACTTCAGACCTATATCACTATTACCCTGTTTTTCTAAAATTCTTGAAAGAATAATAGCTAACCGTCTTAATATGTTTATAAATAAATACAACATTCTCTGCGATTTTCAGTATGGGTTTCGTGCCAATTACTCAACACAAATGGCCTTACTTGATCTAGTAGACAAGCTTAGTTCATCATTGGATAAATCAAACCATGCTATAGGGATCTTCTTAGACTTGTCTAAGGCGTTTGACACAATTGATCACGATATTTTGATTTCTAAATTAAACAGATACGGAATAAGAGGCGTGGCCTTGAACTGGTTTAAGAATTACCTTTCAAATTGAAGACAGTTTGTTATCTGGAAAAACGATAAGTCTACCTCCTTGCCTATAACATGTGGCGTTCCACAGGGTTCTATATTAGGGCCAATATTATTTCTTCTTTACATTAATGATATTTATCGTTCTTCAAATCTGCTCTCCTTTATTCTATTTGCTGACGATACAAGTTTATTTTACAGTAGTGCTAATTTAACTCAAGCTATTGCAGTAGTAAACGAAGAACTTTGTAAAAGTATCCTTATGGTTTAATTGTAATAGATTATCAGTTAATTTAAAGAAAACATATTCGATGCTCTTTACGAATAAGTGTGTAAATGTGAATTTTGATATTTACTTTAATAAAACCTTAATCAACCAAGTCAACTCCATAAAATTTCTCGGAGTAATTATCGACGAAAACATTACGTGGAAAATTCACTGTGATAAAGTACATACATCCACTTCTCGAATGCTTGGAATTCTTCGCAAACTTAAGTACATACTGCCAGAAAAGACCCTTTTTTCAATATATAATACCTTATCCTTACCTCACTTTCAATATGGAATTTTGGTATGGGGTAACACATACCAAACGTATCTAAATAAACTACTAATTGTACAAAAGAAGACACTAAGGGTCATTAATAATACCTCATACAGAGCTCATGCAGCCCCACTATTTATTAGAAACAACACCTTAACCGTCTTTGATTTATATCAATATCATCTAGGAGTTCTTATGTATAAATTTGATAAAAAAGCTTTACCCACCCCATTATCTACTTTTTTTACAAGGAATGTTGATATACACCAATATAATACAAGATCTGCCAATAAACTTCACATTAATAAAGTAAGAACTAGTTTTAGTAAATCAACAATTAGACATCAGGGACCCATCCTTTGGAATAAATTAACGCCACTTCCTCCCTACAAACAATACAGAGCTTTAAAAAATACATGAAAAGGTTGTTACTCACTAGTAACTATTATTTATAACTATCAGTAATACCTCATATTTATAATAATACTGTGTAATTCGATTGTAATTAATAATTTACCAAAACATCATGTTTTTACAATTAAATTGTTAAAGTATTTTTGCTATAATGTTTCTATATATATACCAGGTGCCTGGTCTCGTATAAGCCCCGGCTTTCTCCCAGGCACCTCCATACTTCCTTGTTGTTAATTTCATATTAGTAAAATTGTTGTATTTATTGATGTATGGAAATTCAATAAACTAAACTAAACTAAAACGTTATAATGATATTCCTAATAATCTTAAAATCATCCAAATGACGTATTCATGATATTTTTGTAAAATATTAGCATAACGTTTTTCTTATATCGTCTTGACATAATAGTAAAACATCATTGAAATGTCTTAATATCATTTCAGAGATATAATAAACCATGGTTTAAATAACACTTGAAAATGTTTCGATGATATTTCTAATGTTATTGGGAGATTACCTTACAAACATTCAAATGTGTTCAAGCATGTTTTATCACATCATCTTGACATAATTCTAATACATCATTTAAATGTCCTCGTATCATTGCACAGATCTAATAAATGAGGCTTAAAATATTCCATTGATTATGCATGCCATGCGGTGTAGGGTCAGTGGTGTAGGGTCATTGATGAACCACGAGTCCAGTGACAGTGCGACGGACAAGTTGACAGAAGCATGCCCCGGCTAAAAACTTGTCCTCGGCACACTGTCAACTTGCATGAAGGCACTCAACTCGTAAATCCACACAACTTACCCGTACAAGTGCAAGTCTTCATAACAATTTTCTCCATAACAATTATTTTGTTGCATCTATGAAGTTGTAATTTTCAGACATGAATTAAGCTCTTATCTCAATGTCATGAATAATTTTTAATTTTTTTAAAACCATACATAAACATTTTGGGGCCAAAAAAAATCAAAAATAGGATTGCGATTCAGGTACAAGTCATTTATTTTATCAGTTTTCTCCATAACAATTAATTTGTTGCATCTATGAAGTTGAAATTTTCAGACATGAGTTAAGCTCCTATCTCAATATTATGAATTTTTTAAAAAATTTTAAACCATACATATACATTTTGGGGCAAAAAAAATCAAATAGGATTGCGATTCACTTTAACAAGTACAAGTCATTTATTTTATCCATTTTCTCCATGACAATTAATTTGTTGCATCTATGAAGTTGAAATTTTCAGACATGAGTTAAGCTCCTATCTAAATATTATGAATACTTTTTTAAAAATTTTAAACCATATACATAAACATTTTAGGGCAAAACAATTCAAAAATAGGATTGCGATTCACCAAGTACAAGTCATTTATTTTATCACTTTTCTCCATAACAATTAATTTGTTGCGTCTCTGAAGTTGAAATTTTCAGACATGAGTTAAGCTCCTATCTAAATATAATGAATACTTTTTTTTAAATTTTAAACCATACATAAACATTTTAGGGCAAAAAAATTCAAAAATAGGACTGCGATTCACTTGAACAAGTACAAGTCATTTATTTTATCGGTTTTCTCCATAACAATGAAATTGATGCATCTGTGAAGTTGAACTTTTCAGATATGATTTAAACTTCTGTATCGATATTATAACTGCAAAACTATGACGAAAGGCTTTCTGCATGCATGCCATGCGGTGTAGGGTCAGTGGTGTAGGGTCATTGATGAACGAGTCTAGCGCCAGTGCGATGGACGAGTTGACAGAACCATGCCCCGGCTAAAAGCATGACTTGTTGGCACACTGCCAACTTTTATGAAGGCACTCGACTACTCGTACATGTGCAAGTCTTCATAACAATTTTCTCCATAACAATTATTTTGTTGCATCTATGAAGTTGAAATTATAGACATGAATTAAGCTCTCATCTCAATTTCATGAATAATTTAAAAAAACATTTTTAAACCATACATAAATATTTAGGATCCAATGACAGTGAATTAACTAGAGCCGAGTTAATGAGCTGCCCCAAAACTGCCACGAGAAGTTCACGGTGTTTTCATGGCGTTTTCACGGCGAAGGAATTCCAAGAGTATTTCACGGCGTTTTCACGGTGTTGTGTCGTGAAATTGCCGTGAACTATTTATTTCACAGTAAAACGGATTTTCACGGCATTTTCAGGGTAAAGTTGTTCATAGTGTTAATGGTGCTGACAACGGCAGTTTCCGTTAGGTATAAGTAGGCCTGTCTTTTTTGTTTGTCCCACATTCTTTTGAGAGTATTGTATGTGGAATATCAGGCTTTTATTGGAGAAGTTCTTTGTGTGTGCCCTTGCTTCGGGAATTTTTCAAAGTTGCCGGGCCCCTGTGTCAATGAAACTAAGTTTGGACACCCATATAAAGACGTTTTCTCATTGACATTTACAGATTTTAATGGCTCGTTTTTTTATACTGTCGTGTTTCTGAAGCACAATCAGGCCGTTGGAAAGCTGTTATGTAACGGCCGATCATCGACCCACGCCCGGTCGAACAGACGGCATCCCAGAGGGAGATGAAATGCCTCATGACAATGCAGTATAATCCGTCTTTACAAAATCTTGGCTGGTATGTCATTGTACTGATTGCAGAAGATGGCAATGAACTACAATTCTTTTAAAAGACATTGCCGTTTTCTCACAACAATGGAGGTTAGATTTTTAATCATGATAAATCAAATGTGCTTATTATTGGTCGGCGTGTTAGCTCCAAATCTTGGAAATTGGGTCACAGCTTTATATCTGAAGTTAATCATTATAAATATCTCGGTGTTCAAATTAGCTCTAATTTATCCGACCATTGTCATATCGAGGAAGCCATCCGTAAAGGGAATCGATTAATTGCATATTATAAAATCAATTATTGATGAGCAAGATGATTACAACAGGGTATATTATGGTGATATTTTATGGAAGTCATTAGGCCTTCCGTCAATAAATTATGCATGCTCTGTTTGGATACCTGGTGGCAATTCAGATATTAAAAGGCTTGAAAACGTTCAAGTACAAATGGCAAAAGCCATTCTTAAGGCCCCGCGTAACATGACTAAGGAAGCAATGTATGGTGAATTAGGATGGGAGAGTATCTCCTCAATTCAAGATAAATTCAGGTTGAGTTATGTTGATCGCCTTTTCAAAAGGAAAATAATAGATGGCCAAAACTCTTGTTTAATGCGTCATATCACACTCTGAGTGAGCATAATAAACTGCGTTGAAATGGCTTAATCACATAAAGCAAAGTTTGTCGCGCTGTGGGATGGACTATTTTAATAACAATCCACCACTAAACCAATCTTGGTTAAATACTTTTAAGAAAACTCTTCATCAGGTTGAATTGAATGATTGGCGCAAAGGTGCACAAAGTAAATCTTCGCTGTCTTTATGTCTCTCAAACAAGTACCGGCTCTTGAACAATATCTTATCGATAGTACGAACTTCTCCGCCGCAATGACAAAATTAAGGGCTCGTACTAACACTTTACAACTCGAGAGATATATCCGCTCCTGGTCACCAAATAATGACGGGTTGTGCAAACTGTGTAAAAGTAACGTAGATGAAGATATTGGCCATTTCATGTTTTATTGTACAGCATTGAATCACATTCGTATTAAGGAATTCATAACCCTTGAAAATCTTTTTGGTAACAATATGGATTTGTTTTGGGAAATATTTATTTCAGGCAATATCGACTTAAAACTATACATGATGCTGGGTAACATGTATGAATTCGATAACACACTTGGAAACATTCTTGATACATCATGTAAGAATCTTTTGACCAACCTTTGGGATGAGCGTAAGATGTTGTTGAATGCTATAAATTGATGAATTAATTGACAAGTTTTCTGTTCTATCTATAGGCCTATGTCACGCTGCATGTTTTTTTTTCCTTTTCTTTTTTTATTCTTGTGTACTTTGTACTAGTGTTTTGTATTTTAAGTCTTAGTACAAAACATAAACAATAAATATAAACTATGTTTAAGGATGCACCGTCTTTGACAGGTGCCAATGATTTGAAAGTGTAACTCCAATAAATTGATTGATTGATTGTGAAAGGAACAGGTCTTCAACAAAGGCATTAGGCACAAATCCATCTAAAGATTTAATCCGTTCATTGTTTACAGTGCCTTTTGACTGGGGCCACCGAACTATGACCACACGGACTCCGTGAAACAGTTGCCTGTGTACGCGCAATCTGCATCAGTGTCTCACCGCGCGTGGCCTGTTGAAATGACTACCGCCAACACGCACAGAAACTTGAATGCCATTTTTAGAAGACCGCCGCAGCGTGTTACGTAAGAGTTTTGCGCAAGAGTTTTGCGTGTCCTCCGAAGCGAACTGGTTAATAAAGGAATTTAAACAAGTTTTTAAAACCATCCACACGAGGCCTATAGCACTTGTTTAAAACCACTCCAGCCCATTTTATTCCCATTCATAAATACTTTTCTGCAGATTTCACCTAGAAGCCCTGAAAATGTTGAAAACTTCGCCATTACGCCATTGGAGTGTCGTGGCCGAGCGGTCAAGCTTACCGGACTCAAGTTCTGGTGTATAGCAGCAGAATGTGGGTTCGAATCCCGGCCGTGACACTTGTGTCCTTGAGCAAGACACTTAACCATAATTGCTTCTCTCCACCCAGGGGTTAAATGGTCCCTGTGAGGGCAGAGTTGGTTGATTAGCCCTATATGCGCTGTAATGGCAGCAATTGAGCTGTATAATCCCCAGGGAGCTGAGATGGTTTCAGGAATGATTTATGAGCCTTATGAGCAGGGGTAATAATATGCGCCTTGAGCACCACTCAGTTGGAGGATACGTGCGCTATATAAGTCCACACATTATTATTATTATTATTTTGTGTGCGTTTTTGTTTTCCACGCTGAAAGGCCACATCTTAATTATGTCTAAGCCTTCTCGTTGTATTGACATGAATTGTAACATGAATTGTAACATGAATTGTAACATGAATTGTAACTTTACCTTCAGGTGCTCAAGTTTCTAAAGAGTTTTGTCATTTTCGAAGAGTTTTTGTCCTGCCTGGAGGTGTAATTTGCACTACTATTCAGTATACATTAATCATTATGTGTCGTTTGACCTGTGATGTAACCACATTGCATTTATGTCCCGCAGTAGTAATGATTGTTGATGGATCTAGTGCAACTACTAAAAAAGATATTTTTGAGTCAAATTCTCTCAGGGATAGAGGATATTTTAAGAATAAAAAAAAAAAAAAAAAAAAAAAAAACATCGTCAAAAACCATCGTCAAAAACCATCGTCAAAAACCATCGTCAAAAACCATCATCAAAACCCGATAAGGTCAAGATATTTTTTAAAAAAAAAAAAAAAAAAAAAAAAACAGTTCATATAAAAAGTGACTTTAAAAAGTGAGATAATGAAATAATATTATATTGTTTAATAATAAAGATGCCTACACCTTCGAAATGGACATTGGATGAATTGAAAAATTTTATGCGAGAACAACGCATTAGCCGAATAGTTCTCGTGAAAAACAGCAAGAATAGAGTTGATAAACGTTCTTGGTACAACGCGGTTAAAAAGTATATAAAACAACAAAAACCAAAACCATTATATGAATTAAATTTTGAAGAATTACGAGAGCTCGTAGCAGTTAAAAATATTGAGTTACCGCTACACGGCTCGGGAGTGAACGAAAGGTTGATTAAAAAAGACTACTTGAATTATTAAAAGGTTTCTCAACAGAGAAACCAAGTTGAGGTTTAACCCCCCCATTAGCGGTGGTATGTATTTACGACAGCATATAATGAATGTTCCGTTGAATCACAGCAAAGAAAAAGATTTACATATTTTTTGGAGAGCTGTAAAACCAACCATTATCACCGTGCTAAAAAAGGACTTGAAGGATTTTAAAGCATTCAAGTTTATGATATTTATACGAATTTCATTACGTAAAGAAAACTTTGTAGGCACAGACGATTTTGTCACACCTCATTTTCATAATAAAAGACAAGTTGTTTTATTGAATTTAAACAATATCGAAAATGAATTCAATACTATAATTTCGCAAATTCAAGAGACTTTAGAAAAATACACTCAAGAGGGTAGTGGATGGATAGTAGATCGTGTTGAAGGAATGAATCTAATAATCGCTAAATATCAACCTCTAAGAGGAGGTTCTTACATAGATCTACCCAAATATATTAAAAATAAAAAAGCATGCATCAACCTAAAAAACAAAGACGACGATTGTTTGCGGTGGGCTTTACGCTCGCATCGTTTTCCCGTGAAAAATAATCCAGAAAGAACGAGTAAATATCCAATAGATGACGGTTTTAATTTTAACAACATCGACAGCCCAACTCCGATCAATCAAATTAAGCGAGTAGAAAAACAAAACAATATAGCTATAAACGTTTTTGGTTGTGAGTCAGACGTGATTATGGTTTATCAAGTTAGCGATCAACCAAAAACGATGGATCGCATAAATTTATTATTAATTCACAAAAAAGAAAAAAAAGGAACTAGATATCACTACGTATGGATAAAAGACGCGAACAAATTACTTTTCGACCAAACTAAACACGCGAATCGTAAGCATTTTTGTTTTATATGTTTGCACTGTTTTTCAACGGAATTATATCTCCAAAACCACGTAAAAATGTGTGAGGGAATAACCGACCGCCCGACGACTATCGTAATGCCTGAAAAGGGTAAAAACGATAAAATAAAGTTTGTAAACTTTCATAAAAAGATGAAAGTTCCATTCATAATATACGCGGACTTTGAAAGCATTATTAAAAATGTTGTTGACGAAAAACCTACCAATACTAAAAAACTAGCCGAACATATCATTTGCGGCTATTCATACATCGTTGTAAAATGTGATGGTAAAAGTAGTAGTTTTCCCCGCACGTATAGGGGAGAAGACGCATCTAAACATTTTTTAGATGAATTACAAAAAGAGGAAGAAAAGATTAATAAGATATTGAAAAATCCTAAAAAATTAAACATGACTAAAGAAAATTTAAAAAATTACAACTCTGCCAGCAAGTGTTGGATATGCGAAAAGAAGTTTTTAAACGACGAGTTTAAGAAAGTTAGAGATCATTGTCACATTACCGGAAAGTATAGAGGTGCTGCGCATAATTGTTGTAATTTTAAACTCAGTTTAAAGCCAACAAAAACTTTTATTCCAGTCGTATTTCATAATTTGCGAGGCTACGACTCTCATCTCATTATGCAGGCCACCGGTCTCATCGGGGGAAATTTAAAGTGTATTCCAAACAATATCGAAAAGTATATTTCTTTTAGTATTAATCAACTACGATTTATAGACAGCGCTCAATTTTTACTAGCTTCGTTGGATAAAATCGTACAATCAAACGATTATTTTCCAATTACGAGTAAACTCGAACCAAATGTAGAAAAATTCAATCTCATTAAAAGCAAGGGCATTTATCCTTACGAGTACATGGACTCTTTCGAGCGTTTCAAAGAAACGCAACTTCCGTCGATAGAATCTTTTTACAGCAGTCTAAACGATAGTAACATTACCGTCACTCAATACGAGCACGCTAAAAACGTTTACAACAAGTTTGATTGTAAAAACTTGGGTGATTATCACGATTTGTACGTGCGTACTGATACTTGCTTGTTAGCGGACGTATTTGAAAACTTTAGAAATGTTTGTATGAAAAATTATAAATTAGATCCGGCTCATTATTATACGAGTCCTGGGCTAAGTTGGGACGCTTGCTTAAAACATTCGAAACAAACTTTAGAATTGTTTACAGATGTTGACATGCATTTGTTTATAGAAAAAGGTATGCGAGGAGGAACGTGCATGGTGAGTAAACGATACGTGAAAGCAAACAATGTATATTTACCCGATTACGATAAAACGAAACCATCGAGTTACATTATGAATTTAGACGCTAATAATTTATACGGCTTCGCTATGAGTCAACCTTTACCGACTGGTAATTTTAAATGGTTGAGTGAAAAAAAAATTAAAAAACTCGAGAGAGATGGATTTAAAAACAATAAAGGATACATTTTAGAGGTTGATTTAGAATATCCCTCTGAATTACACGATTCTCACACCGCGTTTCCACTAGCGCCAGAGTCGTTGATAGTACCGAAAGAATGGATGTCGCCGTATCAAAAGAATTTACTAAAAAATAAGCCCGCTCCAAACGTTGCTAAATTAGTACCAAATTTATACAACAAGAAAAATTATGTGCTTCATTATCGTAATTTACTATTGTATAAGCAACTTGGGATGAAACTAACTAAAACTCACAGAGTTTTACAGTTTGATGAATCATGTTGGATGAAATCGTACATTGATTTAAATACACGATTAAGAAAAGATGCAACGAGTGAATTTGAAAAAGATTTGTACAAACTCATGAACAATTCGGTTTTTGGAAAAACGATGGAAAATGTACGAAATCGCGTTAACGTAAATTTGAAGCGATTAAACGATCCAAAATCGGAAAATCAAATTCGTTCACTCATCGCGAAACCATATTTTGCAGAGGCTAGGATTTTCGATAATGATTTGGTTGCGATTCACATGCACAAAACAAAACTCAAACTCAACCGCCCGATCATTATTGGAATGAGTATACTAGATTTATCCAAGGTTTTCATGTACGATTTTTATTACAATCATGTAAAGCAAAAATATGGTAACGATTGCAAGTTGATTTACACGGATACAGATAGCTTATTGTTGGAAATTAAAACGAAAGATGTTTACAAAGATATGAAAAAAGACAAGCATTTATACGATTTTAGTAATTATGACAAGAGTCATTTTCTGTTTTCTGAAGAAAACAAAAAAGTGATAGGTAAAATGAAAGACGAGTGTGCGAAAACTGTAATTTCTGAAGTTGTTTGTTTAAGACCCAAAATGTATGCGATACTTACTTCAGACAAAGACGAAATAAAAAAAGCTAAAGGAGTTAAAATACAAGTTTTACAACAAAATATTAATTACGAGCAATTTAAACAAGTTTTATTTCTTAAAGAAACTCTACATCACCCTATGAATTTTATTACACATGATAAACATAGACTATATACAACTCAAGTAAATAAAAAATCGCTCGATCCTCTAAGCACAAAGAAATGGATTTTAGAAGACGGAATGCGTACTCTTGCTTACGGTGATTGTTCTCTGATTAACGACGAATGATTGGTGGATTCATCGTATCTCTAGGAATAATTTGTATTTCTTCTCTTACAAAACTACGTGCGGGACCTCCTCCTACGCCTAGCGACGCTACATAATACAATATGGGTTGATTCGCAGCCTTCATCGTTTTAGATATTCTATAAATTTTTAAACTCCATATAGGATCGGTCGCTCTACGTCTCGTATCTTTTTCAGCTTCACCGGGCGCGTATAAATAACGAACTAGCGAGTTTAATGGAATTCTTTTTTCATTCTTTTTACCCGGTGAGGCTGGATTTTGCTCAACGCTATCTAATTTAATAGCGTCTTTTGGTTTCGAGTTAATCAGTCGCGTCGTCTCGTTGTTTAACGCTTTTACGACCGCCGGTAATCTTTTAACCCATTCTCTATTTCTCGTATTGGTAACAATCTCTTGACCGTATTGATGTGAAAATAATCTTTCGCTCAAAGTTCTATTAAATCTCTCAACGATACCCTGAGCTCTGTGATTACCAGCTTCTCCTCGCTGAATTTTTACATGATGCTCGCTCATCAAAGCATTAACGCTGCTCATAAATTCTTTTCCGGGGTCGACTTTTATAATTTTAGGCCAAACCAACGGCGATCGCACGCGCTGTCGCGGAGCGTAAATTTTTTTTAAAGCATCGCTTACTCGCGCAGCTGTTTTATCAATTAAAGGTACTGCAGCTTTATATCTGCTGGCTTCATCTACGACCGTTAACGCGTACTTGTACGTAATTCTACCGACTTTGTCGTGTGGAAGAAACAATAGATCCGCTTGATGAACCTCGTTTGGTTTTTCGAGTGAGCTATTACTACTAGTTGGTCTCGGAATATATTTAGGATAGGGTAAATAAATTTGCCACAGCGCTTGCTTTTTTATCCATCGTCGAACGAGTTTTACATTTACTTTAGTTTCTTTAGCCAGCTTGCTAATTGCTGCTTGACCTTTGTAGTATCCTCTCGGACTATAATAAGCGTTGGATAGTTTTCGTTCATCCATTTAATATTTATAAATATTATTCTTAACATTCTATTCAGCGGGCATGAGTGAATTTGGTAAAATTCCTTGTGTCACTAACCACATTTGCGTCGCACCGCTTAACGTAATCGTCGCGGTTAGTTTTAACCCGTCTTTTATATCCAATTTTCCTAAATCGGCTGGTTTCATTTTAAATATTTTTTCACCTAGCATGCTGTATAAAATTACTAAAAGAGTCATAACTGAGCTGTGATAAATTGTATCGGTGATCGTTTTCGTATTTATAGGCATTGAAGACATGTTTATAATCGTTAAACATAATAAAAACTTTTTATTCCATTTCAAGTTCTCTGGGGGTGGTGAGTTTAACGCTAGTGAGTTTAACGGGTTCGTTTTTAACGGGTTCGTTTTTAAATGTTGGTTCTGATCTAAACAAGAAATAAGCTCCAATAACACCAACTCCAATAGCAATATAAAAATAATTGTAACTCGTTTCAATCGTTTCTTTATAACCTTCGCTATGATGGTTGTTAACGCTTTTCGCGGGTTTAGCTAGTTGTAGTTTTTTCTGTCTATTAAGTTCGGCTAGTTTTTTACCGGCAGCGACTCTGTTTGGGTTTTTTTGTTTAGTCGCTGGTTTCGTCACTGTCTTTGGTTCTGGTTGCGCAATCTCCTTCAGCATTTGCTCGTTGGTTTCCATCGCTTTTATTAGGTATTGAAGATAATGTTTCTTCTTCTTTTCTTTTTAAATGTTTTGGCGTAATCAGCGAAACGCTGATCGGAGCGAGAAACATACCGTACTTGTAGTATATTTCACACAACGTTGTATTAAGCATGCTATTAATGAACGGATCTTTTTCTAAATCTGAAATTAATTTACCTTCATCATCAATTTGAAATTTATGGCCGTACAAATCAATACGATTTAAACTAAGCTCCAATAGTTTAGCGTATAGCGTTATAATGGCGCTACCTAAAGACTGAGTAATATCGCGACCTAATTTAGTTTCGTATTGCGCGTGTAATACTTTTCGATCTTGCTCGCTCAAAGCTTCAATATCACCAACGCTTAGTTCTTTACCGAAAAACTTTTTAGAGTCTCCTCCTATTACGACCGATAAAAGACGTTGTTTCAGCAATAAGCTATCGTCGTTGATGCTAACGTCGTTAACGAGTGGAGTATTTTCGTTTAATACCTTATGTACTTCTTCCATTTATTATACGTACTAGAAGAATAATCGATTAAATTTATTAAAAAATATAAGAACCAATAATTAGTTTTAGATAACCCATCGACGTTTAAAAGCTCGTTAAGATTTAACATTAGATCTTTTACTCGTTCAGCATCTATACTATGACATATACCTTTTACTTTTTCAGTATTATCGTTTAATACTTGTACCAACTCGCTTCTTTGTTGAGAGGTATTTACGAGTTGGTTAAGATTATATATAAAATCATTTACTCGTTTAACGGATATATTCGTAAATACTCGTTCAGCATTCATATTTATAAATATGCTTTATAATATTTATTAAATTACCCTTGACTTATGAGTAACCTATGAGTAACCTATGAGTAACCTATGAGTAACCTATGAGTAACCTATGAGTAACCTATGAGTAACCTATGAGTAACCTATGAGTAACCTATGAGTAACCTATGAGTAACCTATGAGTAACCTATGAGTAACCTATGAGTAACCTATGAGTAACCTATGAGTAACCTATGAGTAACCTATGAGTAACCTATGAGTAACCTATGAGTAACCTATGAGTAACCTATGAGTAACCTATGAGTAACCTGGGGAATTGCTCTCGACTTGACGGTAATCACTCAGTCACGTATTTCATAACCGGTAGGCTGATCCGTTTTTAAAATTAATTTACGACGTTTAACTCTTTTTAATTGTTCATGAATTTCCATTCTCAACTCACGAGTAGGTACAACATCATTTTCTCTAAGACAATTCTCATACGAGTCTCTATCTTTACAATAAAATAAACATATCCATTTGAGTTGTTCTCTAAAATCTTTCAATACGCTATTATATTTTTGAGTAAGTATCCAACAACTATGTTTAATGTGTCTACCGCTAAAAGCTAATTGAGTGATCATACATTTATTATTCTCGTCGTATTTTTTATAATGCAACTGTTTATTCGCGCTGCAATCGTCTATAATAAACAACGTTTCTTTATTTTTGAAAGCGTCGCTATAAATTTGTATAGCCCTATTCAGCGATATGTCGTTTAAATCATTAACGTGTACGTTATCGTCGTTTAGAACCCATTTTCTATTTTTGTACGCATCATTGTTGAAAATGGTAGGGCATAATATAACGATATTTTCAAAATATTTAAAATATTCATTTTGAATTAAATTTAAAATAAATTCAGTTTTACCACATCCCGTTTGTCCGCAAATTAACGCGGCGTGTGGATATTTAAGTAACATTTTCTTTTTAATATTAAACGTTTTTTAATAATCGACCGATTCGAAACGCGAGTTTCTAATATTTAGTTGCGCGTCCATGATAATAAAAGTATACATGTTTAGTTCACCCGCACTCTCGGCTTCTTTTTCAATTTGAATGGTAATTCCTTCAGACAAGTTTTGCACTCGTCTTCCGCTTCCGTGTAATACATTATCGGTACTCGTTCTTAAATCTAAAAATAAACCGTATCGATTAAGTAAATAATTCGATAGTTTAACGTTTGATAAATCTAGAGCTTGTACAACCTGTATAGCGTGTTGTTTTCTCGAATCACCGAAATATTTTGAAATCTCTTCCCATTGTTGATATCTTTTCATTCCATGCGCGTAGAGTTGATTGGGAACGCCTTCGATAGTAATACTAACTTTTGTTATTTTCGGATTATAAAACTTGTTACTTTCTTTCACGTCGGGTTCTTTGAATAGAAACAATATTCCTTTCATACTTTTTGCTGGGGTATTTAAATTTATATTCCACATTGTATCTTTTTTGTTGTACGTAGTTACGCTCTGTCTCAGTACGCGATCAAACAATATACTCGTTCTATCGCTGTATTGATTTCTAATTGTTCTAGCGAGTTCTGGCATATGAACAACCTCAAATTCTAAAGAAATTCCACTTATGACATATTTTGCATTGTCGTCGGTGCTTTTAATCACATTTTCAAATTTATTAAAAACGAGTTCGTAAGTCAATCGATCTCCTATACCCGACTGATAGTAAGGTTGATGATCGGTTAACAATTCAAAATCCAGCGGAATGTAATACCTATTTTTATACGCGTCTGCGATAGCTTTATCCGCTCCACCGTTGCCCGCGGGAACTTTATCGCTAGCGTCTATTCTCATTTTAGTTACGTTTTCACTTTCGATTCCTTGATACGCTAAATTTTCGCGCTGATCTTTGGTCAACCATTCGTCTTTGTAACAATTGAATACATCCGCATCGTCTAAACTAAATATTTCATTTCCTTCCATTTTAATGATTATGTGTTTTACGATAGCTCTACCGATGTTTTGCACCATCGTTCTATTTTCATCGTTGACGCTAACGAGTTCAATGTTGAAAGCTAATCGCGTTGTATTCGGAACGATGACGTCGTTCATTCCTAAATTTGGAAAACGAACCGTCAACAATTGATTTTCGTTTATGGTACTCGGATTGTTTGTAATGACGACTTTTTGGCGCATTCCTTTTACGCCTCGAGGTTCTCTTATTCTCCTGTTTGGATCTAGCGTATCTCCGTACGTATTACTCGTCATATTTAACGTTGTTAAATATAATAATTTTTATATATATAATCTACGTAAAACTATATTTAACATCTATTATAAATGGTGTCTGTAGCGATGATGGTTGGAGGTGCGGTAATTAATGCGTTAGCGTTTACCGGATCGAATTTTTTATTTAGTAATTTACGTGGTAATGACGCGGAGCAAGAACGTAAACGACATGATTTAGCGTTGGAACATCTTTCGAAAGCTAGAGACGAATTTAGTAAAAAACGTTTAAAATATATAGATTATTTAAATGAGAAAATACAAAAAGAATCGGGCGCGATAAGAACGTTTAATAACATTAACGAAGCGATGCAAGAATATTCTCGAGTTACCAATACACGAGTAAATTTACCTCTCGATTTACAACAAGAACCGCGATTAGAAGATTTTTACGTTCCTAGCGAAGATCAAAAAACTGGAGAGATTGTATTTATCATTATTGGTATGAGTGTAGTTGGTTACGCGAGTTATAGATTGTTAAAATAAAAGATAATTGTAAATGGCAGAAGGAGGGCACGATCTAATAGAATTAGACCCAATGTTTAATCAACCCGAAGATGAATACTTTGATGATGAAATGCGTGTCAACAACTTGGGTGATATTCCGAGACAACAAGAAACGTCTTATAGTACGCCAATTTTATCTCAAAAGAATCAAGCGCTTAGGTTAGCAGTTAATGATTTTTATGATAGTATAGATATAAATACATCTATAAAAGACTATAATGATTTTGAAGAAAGATTAGAAAACCAAAAAAGTATGCTCTATTTTAATAAAGGTGAAAAAAAAGTACGTTTAAGTAAAAAAAGAGGAAAAGGATTTCTTTCGTTAAATTCACTCAAGGTTAGTGGTTTAACTAGAGGCGATTTTTTACCATATACCGAAATTGAACAAGGTATTCAAAATGTTGTAAAAGAAACGGAAAAACCGATACAAGAGAAAATTGGTAGAAGATTACCCGCTCTACCGCTTGTAGAAAAATCTAAAAAAGTAGAAGAAGCTATAATAATGGCGGATGAAACTCTTTCGAGAGATCAAGACGCGCAAACAGAATTAAATATAGAATGGAGAGAAGTGTTGGCGCTCAAAGACGTTATGACTACGAATCGGGGTGAACAATTAAATCTTTTAACTAAATTAAAAATAGTCAACCAAAACATCTCTGATGCGAAAGAATTAATTGTTGATGCAGAAGAAAGAGGATATAATGTTGATGAAAAATATAAACAAAACTTGCGAAAACTAAACGATGAAAAACAAGTTTTAATAGAGCAAATTGATGCGCAAGATTACGTTCTCCGTAGTCAAATTAATAGAATTAAAGAAACTGTTGTTAAAATGTTGGAAAGAGACGTTACGTTGGGTGATAAAATTAGAACTTTATTTAGAGAACAAGGCGTAACGATTATCAGTATATTAACGGCTTTTAGTATGACCATTGCTTTTATCGTCAAATCGATCGGTATAGTTCCAAAACCCATACCAACACCCATACCAGAACCAACTCCACAACCAACACCAAGCGGTGGTGTAAAAGAGTGGATACAAAAAACATTAAAAAATATAGCCAATATATTATCTAAACTGGGAGCGAAAGCTTTAGCCGCTTTACCGGCCATTATCGGTAGTATAGTAAGTTGGTTATTAAAAACGGCTTCCAACATTGTCGCGTGGACCGCGGAACATTTATTAATAACGCTAACTGGAGTCGGAGTATTAGTTTTAGCTGCCACTCAGAAAACGCTGACGCGTTAAAACAATTCATAAATCATAACGGTTACACCAGCTAAAATCGCAAAACCAAGTATTAAAGAATTTTTTTCTTGATGACTATTTTTTATCGCATCTTCTAAATTGATTGCGTCTTCTTTTTTAATTGAATCTTCTTCAGTAATTGATTCGCTATCGTTAAGCAAAGGTAAAATAGGAGGAACAACGAGCGTTGAATTTGTATCTAAATTGCCACCTAAAGATAAACCGCTCGTCGCGATTAATAGATTATTGTTGTATCCCGCATAATTACCTATTCGTAAATTCATATCGCTAGGCATCATGTATAAATTTTCTCCTAGACAAAAGTTTAAACTACTGCGAGCGTATTGTAAAACATCTTGATATCGTTGAATAGAAGATTGTAAATCAACCGGAGAGTCAATCTCTGATTCTACTATATTTATAAATTCGCGTTGCGCGTCTAAACCCGTACCCCCGCCAAAATGAGCTTTTTGCTTGCGCTTGAGCTCCTAAAATCGCGTAAACGTACGTTCTTAACGAGTCGTTTATTCGTTGCGTACCAACATCCGTAAAACCTCTAGACTCACCGATTATAAATTTTGACCAAGCGAGCTCCGTTGAAGATTGTGTAATGAATGTGATCGTATAGGTCGAAGGATGGTCTCCAAAACTCATTTTAGTCGCGGTTTTGTAATAATCGTAATCGGTCACCTCGGTAGAAATAACGTTCAAACTACTGTTGTCATAGTTGTTATTGGGTACCGCTTTGATACCATTATCGTAATAATAAGCAGTTCCTAATCCGTTTGAATTTAAATCAACTCGTTGTTTCCAATTGTTGTTTTGAGAAAGGTGAAATTCTTTACATATTTTTTTGTATGCGCTCACGTCTATATTATTGGTAAACGGATTATAGAAATTTTGAAAAGATGCGGGGCAGCTCATTTCTTTGAGCAATCGTCTAATTTGATAATAGACGTGAAATCTAAAAAAACTACGAATCATCATATTTAAATGGTTTAAATGTTGATAACTCACGCCGCATCTCGTCGTGACGCAGTACGTTACAAAATTTATTTGATTTTGATAAAATTTGAGCGGGTTGAAATACCAATCGACTACAACATCATCGCTTTTAACGCGAGGCAGCTTGTAGTCGTTGAAAACATTATTAAAACGAACGTTAAAAAACTCGTTCTTGTTTACGTAAATGTTTATACTCGTTAAATCATCATCGTTAAAATCGAGAGGCGCTTTAAAATTTCCAGATGTTGGATATGAATACGTAAAATTACTCTCGAATGCTAATGGAAACGACATTTATTATATATAATGTTTAATAATAAAATGTATCATACGTTTGAAATCGAAATTGGTAAAGAAGGTGGATCGATTTCTTTAGAAAACGTTATCGATAATCGGCTAGGCAATCTCTCGATTATATTACACAGCGTAAACATTTGGGTGGGATATTACAACATACGTAAAAAAGAAAGAATACTAGTTCGTACGGTTGGTGAATCGGAAGGTGAAGTAAAATTTATCGAAGCGGGCCTTTACAACATTATCGAAATTATCGAGATTATAGCAAAAAATGAGCCTTGGATAACGTATAGAATCGATAAATCCAATGGTGAATACACGTTAATATTAGCTCAAGCGAACAAGAGCGTTAAATTTACATCTGGGTTGGCTAATTTATTGGGGTTGCATAGCGAATCTCTAACCGCGGGAGAATATACCAGGAAAATTGACGTACAACTTTTTAAATTTTTTTACATTCATTGCGATCAAATTTCTACGACCGATAATTATTTCAACGGAAAAGCTTGCACAATTTTAAACTCGCTGCCTTTGCGAGACGCGTCGTTTGGTGAAAGCATGTTCATGCAATATACAAATCCATTAGCAAAAAAATTACAACTCGGAACTTTTAACGAGTTGAGTTTTCGAGTTAGAGATAGCAAAAGTAGAGATATACATAATCACGGTTTCCATTATTTTAAATGTTGAAATAATATAAAATATGGCGAGTATTTACGGACCGAGTCGCGCTTACGTGAAGCGTACAACGAATATTAGAACGATCGCTAGCGATGAAGCGAAAGGTGAAATTTACGAACATCACGGATATCTAAACAGAGATGAAATTTTACAGCGATTAGTTTTAATCGAAAAGTCGACGTTATACTCGGATGGCACGATACGTTTAAACAACCCTTTTTCTTGTTTACGACCGCGCCCACGTACTGTAGTATTTTCACGCAGTTTATTAAAACCGATAGTTTTGTCACGCATTCAACGACGCGCGATTATGCTCCCAACATTTATTATATTCCTTCTCCGCAACGAGATGAAAAATTTCATTTTCTCGATGATGAAATTCAACATTTAAAATATGAAATGTGTTTTAAAATACGAAACGTTAGAAAAGTTTTTGTTGAAGCGAGTTTTTTCGGTTCGCTAAATTCAAAAATCTGTTTCAATATAAAAATTGCAAGTTTACCGTCGAATTAAATAATTTATAATATAAATATGGCTAGTATTTACGGACCCAGTCGCGCTGACGCGAAGCGAAAAACGAGCAAGTACCCAATAGATGACGGTTTAAACAGTAAAAAAAAATTTGACTTTGAAGAAACTAATTATGCCAGTCCTAGTGAACTTACATCAGATTTACCTTTTACATCATTTAATTATTTAAATAATTTAGACTTTGAAATTTATTGGTATAATAATACAATAAATTTTTTTATTGGCCAATTATTGTATTACTCATTATATGCAAAAATGAATAAAGGTGATAATAATAGTTATTCTATAGTAAAAAGTGAAGAATTGGATAAGTTTGCAACTAATCATATTAATTTTCCTGAGGGGGATGAATTTTCTTTTAGTAATGAACCGAGTTATTTAGAATGTGTAATGTGTTTCATTACATGCAGAAGAAAATCATGCTAAATTCTATTTTAAAGCTACTTTTTTTGGCGCTGTGAATACAGGAATATGCTATGAAATAAAAATTAAAAAAATTCCAATTAATACTTTCCCATAAGATTTTAATCTTTTCTATTAATAAAAACAAATGAGCATGCCTATAGAATCAACGAACGTACTTTATCCAAATTTACCACCTTTGACGAATGACGCTAAAACATTTCGATTGCAAACAATTTACGATATTCAAAAAGAACTTCCAAAAGAAATAAACGAACGTGAGGGTGTATATAAAAAATATAATAAAATCATAAACGCTTGTAACAACGCAGAAACTCTCGCAGAATTGGGCTGTATTGGAGCGGGATCCATCGGAATAGCCAGTATCGCCACGGTTGTATCATCACCCGTTGGATTAGCTTTAGAAGGTTTAGCTTTGGGGTTGGGCGTCGCAGCTTTAGCTCTTATTTACGCTAAAAATAAAATGTATAAAAAAGCTAAAAAACACGATGAAATACGAATTTTAGCGTTGAGTAAACTCAACACGATTGAAAACCACGTTAGTAAAGCTTTAGAAGACGGTTACATCAGTCAAGAAGAATTTGTGCTCGTGACTGAAGAGCGAGAAAAATATTATAAAATGAAAGAAAAAATCCGAGTCGCAAAGAGTGAACCGGAGGTTAAAACGCAAGTAAACTCTGATGTCGCTTATGCAGAAAAAAAATTCTTATAGAAAAACTTTTGAGTTTAAAGTAGCTTTAACGATAAATAAAAACTATTATTGTCAGCAAAAACACGCTTCGCGAGTAGCGGAGCGTGTAATTAATAGACCTCCTCCGTACGCCCCAGCGACGCATAATTATAATTTATAATCCATAAAGAAATTTCTTTCTAACAATTCTTTCATCACTCTATTATAACAACGTTTAGATTTTACTCTCACTACATTTAATATCCTCGTGCATTTCGTACACGAGCCCGCCTTTGCTTTTGTGCCATTTTTACATCTATAACATGCAAGTGGAATACTTTTTCCTAGCCGAATACGCCATCGATGCATCGGGCAATAGACATCATCGCGAATACTCATTCTACAACACTTGCAGTTTTTACCAACTAAAAGCCATTCACACATAATTATCGTTCTCTCCATCTTTATTATTAAACAATATAATATTAATTCATTATGTCACTTTTAAAACAACGTTAAAGCCTCACCAAATATCTGTAATAACCGTGTGAATACGAGTTACGTCTCCGTTTGCTAAAATGATTCTATGAGGAGAAAATATTTTTTCATACATTCTACAAACGTAGTGATATTTATTGTCTTTTTTAATCAATAGTAATTTTATGTTACTATTACAGAATACTCTATTAAATATTTTCAATTTTGGTTTTTGTTGTTTTATATACTTTTTAACCGCGTTGTACCAAACGCGTTTATTTACTCTATTATTGCTGTTTTTCACGAGAACTATTCGGCTAATGCGTTGTTCTCGCATAAAATTTTTCAATTCATCCAATGTCCATTTCGAAGGTGTAGGCATCTTTATTATTAAACAATATAATATTATTTCATTATCTCACTTTTTAAAGTCACTTTTTATATGAACTGTTTTTTTTTAAAAAAAAAAATAAAAAAAAACTCTCTTGACCTTATCGGGTTTTGATGATGGTTTTTGACGATGGTTTTTGACGATGGTTTTTGACGATGGTTTTTGACGATGGTTTTTTTTTTTTTTTTTTTTTTTTTATTCTTAAAATATCCTCTATCCCTGAGAGAATTTGACTCAAAAATATCTTTTTTAGTAGTTGCACTAGATCCATCAACAATCATTACTACTCCCGCCCATTCTTGTATTTTGTATTATTGTATTTATCCTCATTCGTTTTCGTTTGTTGTGTGTGCTTTAGTTTTGTTTGTTGTGTGTGCTTTAGTTTTGTTTGTATTGCTGTTCATGTGGTTGGCCTATTAATACTAAGAAATTGTGTTATGCAATTGATGGTTGAAATTTTGGATTCTTTGCCAACCCAATATGAATATGGCTGCGAACAGACAAGACGTGTGTGACATCGGCTCTCCGACTTTCCTGTCGAAAATCGACTCTAAGATACATGAAATCGTGTTGAACCTCCAGATATCACCGTCTGTCCCCGTAAGCACATTCTTGAAAAGTGGATTTGCCCTTGATGAACTGCGAAGGAGAAGCACCGTGACGGGATCCAAGATAGCACCGAGACGACGGACTCTACATCAAAAAAGCTAAGTACCCTTTCAACTTGTACTTTGACTTTAAAACCCCGTAGATCTGTACAAACAGCAGCGGATGACATCCAGGAGTTGTGTCTCTATATGTTTGGTCATCGTAATATTTTTCCTAAGTCTTGCCTTAGCTCAGTTACCCAGTCCAAACCTAAACAGCTGAAGCAAGTTACAGTCCCTGATGTCACAGACGCCATGTTGCCCGAAACCGTCCCAACCCCTATTACCCTGCAGGATATTTTCAAGGCGGTATCACAGGTTCAAGCTGATATTAAATTACTTGATTGTAAATTTTCTGCCCAAATTGCCACAATTTCCGACCAGATTTCTGTTTCTTTTTTGTCCGAAAGGGAAACAATCGCCCAGTTGGAGAAGGAACGGGACGCGCTGCATTCTACCATTGATATGCTGATGAGCCCTTCTTCTCGTGGAGCCGATGCCCATTCAAAGCGACCGCCCTGTGCACCGAGCCGGAACCAGGAGCAGCTCCCCACACGTAGCGAGACATGGCCGCCACCTCTGCCCCCGAGCGAGCCAACCCAGCCAAGCGCCCCTGGTGACAACAAGCAATCGCTTTGCCGTACTAGCACCGGGTGATGTCGATCAAGTCACCAGCCACAACGACACCAGCGTCGACTCTCTGACCGAGGCTGAACTACTGATCGACACGTACTACGACGCCCTGAAACCCATAGACCAGGCTGGCCAAATACATGGATCTCATGATACACCCCCAAAGCAGCCTGGCCCCTCAACGAAAAAACCCGCCTCCTTCCAAGAACAACTTGACCAGTACCAGACTAAACACAAGGAACTGAACGCTGCTAAAACCAAACCGGCAGTTAGCAAGAAAATGCAATCCCCGACCCCTCAACCGATCACTCAACCGATCACCAATGCAGATATCTTGATCATCGGTGATTCCATGATCAAACGACTGCAGCCAAGGAGACTGAGTAGGAAAACGAAAGTAATCTGCCATACCATGCGCGGAGCAAAAATCGAAGACATCGCTCCGAATGCCAAACACCTGTCAACCAAACATGGTGTTTCTGGGATAATTCTTCACGTCGGAACCAACAACACCTTCGACAGTCCAGAAACAATTGCCGCAAAGATCACTTCCCTGGGTGAAACGCTACCGACAACAGTGACAATTTCATATATCATCCATCGGAAGAACCAGTCAGTCTCCCAACGCAAGAAGGTGGATGAGTCCAATGATCTCCTGAAATCCATCGCAAAGCGCAACAACTGGGGGTTTATCGACAATAGAAACATAAATTCCGACCATCTTGTCTCAGATGCTGTGCACCTCAACTCGCGGGGAGTAGGTCTATTTGCCAAGAACATTATCCAGCACATCGCCGGTCCATCAGAAGAGACAGACCGACACACACCGCAGCGAACTCCCTTTGGCGAAATGTTATTCGCTGAGGCCCTCCAGAAACCGGCTATTGGCTCTCGAGATAGACCAACGGTTTTTCAGCGATCGAGCCAGCATTACCCGTACCTTCAGCCAAAGCGACTTCAACCGACTCATTGCCAACCACGACCCAAGATGTTCCAGACCAAAACAATGCACAC
>CM055830.1:36866127-36883627 GCA_029582265.1 Zoroaster sp. YZ-2022
GACTTGGATGGAAAACGACTAGTCATCATTGTAAGTAGGCCAATTTTATACCATAAAAAACCCCACAATAGGGTTTCCCCAAATTGTTTTTTCCCCGAAAGTTTCTTTTTAATTTCAAAGCCCTTTGTCGGATTTACCAGGGCAAACGTACCTAGTTCGAACAAAATTCATTACCAAATTTTCAAATTAAGGGAACGGGCCCCGGGGGAAACGAAAATTGATAAACGTGGTCACCAGTTCTGTGTACTGGTGCTTTGGTTTCTGGGGAAAATTTTTTATTTATGTTTAATAAAATTATAATTTCTTGGAACCAAACTCTATTTCGCGAGTAGTATAGTTTTTCAGGTATGGCCATTGTTAAAAAGATTAGTCTTTGTCTTTCAACAAATTGTAATGCCCGAACAAAATATTTGCATATAATTATTATCAGAACCATCCTTTTCACCGGTGGTATAGTTTTTATCATGGAAAAGGACTAATTGTGTCAATATTGTTATAAAACAAGATTTTTTTTTCACTATGGATTCGATTTTGGCTTGCAAAAAATATTATTCAACAAATCATACCAAAAGTACATCGAACAAACTGTAGTATGTTTTGTGTTTTTTTTCCCTCAGTATTTCATTATTGTGTTGATCTTCAGCATGTTTGGGAGGGCTGTTACCCGCGAAAAAAAGACAAGGGTAAAAAATATGAACAAGTTTTGACGAATACTAGCATTTATTAAAAGGGGGACAGCCCTTTTCCCTCGCCTTACCCCTCACCCCCAGCCCACCCCCAGTTCCCCCACCCAAAAAATTTTTTACCCCGTTTTATCCCAAAAAGACCATGGGGTCATTTTGGGATAGGAAATTTAAAATATTGGGGCTGGCCCTTTGGTTTAAAAAATGGGCATTGGGGGAAACATGGGCGGGGGCAAAAATTGGGGGAACAACCCCTTTTAAAAAGGGGGACCCCTTTTGCCTGCCGACCACTTTTTAAATAGACCCCGAAAACCCAAAAAATTTTATTCATAAAATTAATTTAGATTCATTTTTTTTTTCCCTGTTTTCAAACCTTGCGAAGGGAAGTACCCACCAAGGAAAGAAAGAAATAGCATGTATTGTGTCCAAACCCAGTTTTTGTTTGTGGGGATGTGGGATTTAAACCCCCCAAAAAAATTCCAGAAGGTTCGGGGCCCCGGCCCCTATTCCATTTTTCCGTTTTTTTTTGTCAAATCGCACCTGAAAGATCAAAAAAAGACTTTTGACCTACCCCAAGTTCCTGCTCAAATTTTTGTTTTTTTTTTAATTTTTATTATGGTTGATGATTTTTAACAAACTCTTTCACCCACAATAAAAAGTATGCTGGAAAACCGCAGAAGAAAAAACCGTTTTGGAGGGAATTTTTCGGGTTCTGGTAAGATGCACAAACATGTCAATGGGGCCAAGTACGAGAAGAAACAGAAAATCAAAAACAAAAATTTTTTTCTAAAAAATCATTGGGGGGTAATCGATCCCAAATTGGGTTGAGTTTTTTTTTAACAGTGTTTATGGACAACAGTTTGGGTTAAACATGTTTCTATCAAAACCCCAAACCCCTTTCCCATGTCGGCGCGCCTACGAAATGTCCCAAAATAATAAAAGTAAAAAAAGTCAGCCCGTTTTTATTCTTTAGGGGAATTTTTAAACAACTATAGGCCCGGGACACGTCGGGGGAAAAACGTGTCGATTGGGAAAGTCCCAAAGATTTCCCCTGCCACATGTGCAAGGTAAGAAAGAAGAAAACATTTTCGAAAAAATTTTTTTTAACTTTGAAAAGTATTCATTTTAAAAATTTAAAATGAGAACCAAAATTTATGAAAAATTTTTGAAAAAGATAGGGCCGTCGAACGGGCTGTTTCCCCAAAAAAGGGTTTATAAAAGTTTGCATCGTAGTTCTTTCCCCCCACCCCCTTTTTCATCGACGGAGTGGGGAATCTACCCAACGAGTTTTAACACCAATGGTTGCTGATGCCCTTTCCAAAAATTTGGGGGAAGAGCAGCTGTACATCGGTGAGTGGGCTGGGATCCTTTGGGGGGTTCAGAGGGTGTTATTTTAATAAATCATAATTTTTTTTCGTTTCTCAATATATCAAATATATAAAAATATGTAAAAAATGGCGATGATTATAACTTTATAAATTCAAATAAACAGCACTTATAGTCTTTAGACCATTCCTTTTGGGCTATTTTTTGGTTTTTTTTATTTTATAAAATTAAGTTTTGTATCTGTTCAAACCCTTTTACCCAAAATTTTTTAAAAGGTTAAAATTCAGACAGGCCAACATCTAAAAAAGAATTTTTTTTGTTCCCCAAAAGTAAAAAACCCAAATTTAAATTTTATGATTGTAGATTTGACTGGTTGAAAATAAGGGAAGGGACTAGCCAGGAAGGGGTTTTTTTTTGGGTAATCTTAGGCAATAATCATCTATTGAATGTTACCCAACATACAGATTAGGGGCGGTTTTTCCATGTGTTTCCCATTTTTAAAAAATAAAAGAAGAGGGAGTTAATGAGGTTTTGGTTTCCATTGGCCCTTGACGAATGACCCTTTGTTTTTTTTTTGCAACTTTACCACAAAACTTGTTTTTTTAAAAAAACCAACAACAACGATAGGGACAACAAATCTTGATATCGTGAGAATTTTGTTTGTTCACTTTTGTCCCAAATATTTCACCGGCTTTTCAACCAAGGTTTAATCGGATAGGTGGGGAGGGGGGTGAAAGTTTGTTTTTATGGTAGAAACGCCGACGTTTAATTGTAAAAAGCACAAAGGCAGCATGATGAAATGAAAACTTTTTTTTAAGGGCGTATGGGCAATGTCACCGGTTTATTCCCCCCGGGCTCATATGCATCATTTTTTTAAAGAGAAAATATTAAAAAAAAAAAATATAAAAATAGAGCTTTTTTCAATTGTTTGAAGCTTTGCATGTTATTGGGCTTTTTTTTTGTATTACCCCAAACAAGGCCAATAGAAAAGGCTAACCCATGTTTAATAATCTATTCTTGAAGAGGTTGGGGGGTTCTGAAAAGAAATGAGGGAATTTTTTAGGGCTGCTAACGAGAATTTTGCTACAAAAATTTTTCAGACTGCCAAACCCCAAAGCATACATTTTTTATGGTTTTGGGTGAACCAAAAATCCCTACAAATTTTCTGGGAACACTTTTCCCAGCCCGGAAAGACTCCCGGTTGTGAGGATAGTTGTCGACGTTTAACAGTGTTTGTCCTTTCTGGGGGGCTAGCTTATATCGATGACCCCGAATAGGGCCCGACAATAGAAGGAATGGGGACACAGGGCAATTTTGTGTCCGTCTTCTGGAGGGCTATTATCGATGATCCCTTTTTAGGTGACAAAGAATGGAATGGAAAGGATACATGGGGTTGTGTGTGTCCGTCTTCGAGGAGCTTATATCGATGACCCCGTATTATATAAAAGAATGGAATGGGGAGCATCAGTAATGTTGTCCGTCTTCTGGATTACAAAATGCCCCCTTTTATAGGCCGGAACTTGAATAGAATGGAAAGGTGGCCAGTGGGTCCGTGTTTTTGGACAAAATTGCTTATCAGAAATATTTGCATATCGGTTAATTTCTATTGGGTGAAATTTGGTAAAAACGCTTATTTTTTAGTTTTTTTGGTGATGCACTTAAATATTAAAGGCATATTGTTTTATTCCAACATAATGTTTTGTTACTCATAAATCCGACAGTTAACCGTTTGCTCTGATTGGCAAAAAGCATGGGTTATTAAGGGAGGTTATCAAAATCAAGTAGGGCGTCCTTACCCCGGGGACCACCTCAAACGCTGTCATTAACCTGCGGTCCCAGGGACAAACTGTTTTCCTTTTATATTAGTAAACATGTTAACGGGGTTATCCGGGGTGCAGGCTTGTTGAAAATGATTTAAACTTAAAAAGAACCCATCTGGTTGTAATAATATAAATGATGGAATGCTTGAATACTGACAGTCTGCAAAAATTTTTTAATGATTTCCCAAAAAAAGGAAAAATAAACATAGAAAGAATTTTTTACATAAAATTTTTGAGGGCCTTTTTTTTTGTTTTGTGTTGGGACAGGGTTTTTCTTGGTACAGATTATTTTTTTAAAGGCCCCTCAAGGGGTTTTTATTGTTTAAAAAATAAAGTATATTTTATTAACAAAACAAATTGTTTGAGTGATTTTTCGGATTTATATGTTTAAAAAAAATTTAAGTTTTTTTGGGGGTGACTCGCCCACCCCTTTTGTGACGTTTCGGGGAAAATTCCCCCTGATGGAAATCGACCCCCTCGAGAATTGGTTTACGGGGGGTTTTGTTATGGAAATTTTTTCCGGCATTTTCCAATGCCGACCAGGTGTTTGCCTGGAGCAAAAAAACAAAAAAAAGATGGGGTCAGCCGCATCTGTTTCCCGCGATCCCAAAAAAGGGGGTTGGGGGCGAAGTCAGGATAACGAGGGCGGGTCCCCCGACGTCGTTTTCAGCGCGCGTGACGCTATGCAGTTTTTTGCCTAGGGGATTGCCACCTAATGTGAAAACTGATGCTTCCCCGCCTTTTTCGTTTCGTTTCATCTGAAACTAGGGGTTTCAGGTTGGCAACATTTTGGGGAATGTAAAATTCATGACAGACTTTACGTTGTGTATAGACATGACCAAGTCATTCTGTCAGGTTTGTTAAACATAAAATTTATTCGCTTTTTTGCACCCATGACAAAAAGAGTCATATATATAATTCTTTTTTTTTTCATTTAAAAAAGAAAAGGTTTGAGGTTGATTTAGGTTTCTCAGTCGATTCGATTCGTTTGGATTGGCATCGACCGATCAGGACCAGACGTAAAGGGGGAACAACATTTTTCCTAAAAATCCCCGCCTGAATGACGTCCGCAGCCCCTTGCAAGTAAAGGGGGCCCATTCTAAAAAGTCGTAAAAAACAATAAACCACATTTCTAACCTTGTTACTTGTTTATTCACATTCCCCTCAAAAAAGTATATATTTAGACAAAAATACATTTGGACAAAAAAAGGTGTTTAAAAAATTATTTATGAGAACAAAAGGAAGAACGGCTATACAAAATCGGGCGTTTTGCCCCCCGGGGGCCACCCCGTTGTAAACGTTATCATAATTCAGTCAAGATAAAAGAAAATGTAAATTTTTAAAAAAGTTACAACAGAGTGCAGGGGTTCCTTGCAACGAAACCTCAATTTGAGAATGAAGCTGGTTATAATAAATTTTTGGGTTATACTGGTTATAATAAACGATTTGTTAAACTGGTTATAAAAAAATTTAGAAAAAGGGGGAACAAATTTTGTCCAACCCAAAAAAAAAGATTTTTTTTTGTAATTTTACGGATGATCAGAATATTAGATGAAAACTTTGTAAGCACAGTTATTTATAACATTCTCCAGGTTTAAAAATGTGTTTTGCATTATTTTTAACAATTTTCGCCATGGTGTTTATATTTGTGCAGAGGTATCGGCAATGAGATTAGTAAACGAATTTTAACATTTTAAACTTCATCAAAAAACATTTATCAATTTAAAATTTTTTTATTAAAACCCCAATTTTAAAATTTCGAAAAAAAAGGAAGAAAATAAAATTTTTTTTAAAAATACCTGTAATTTGCGTTCTTTAATTTTATCCAAAAAAAATTAACTGAATAAGGTGTATATTAGACCAATGCACTTTTTAAACCATACACGATAATAATTATGGAAATTTAAAAGGGGCATGAATCCCCCCTTCTGATAAATAAATTGGGACTTAAAAACAAATAACCCCAACCAAATTCCCTTTGAGTTTTTTTGACAAAAAAAATTTTAAAAAAGTAACTTTACAGTTCTGGGGTATTCTTAATTTTTTATATTGATGAAAGTATAAACTTAAATATAGGTACATAATTTTTAAAAGAGAAATTTTTTTTATTGAAATTTTTTGAAACCAACCTTAAGGGTTCTGACAAACATCGGTAGGGTATTTTTATATTGGCATGTTTTAAATTTTGTATTCTTTTTTGAATTTTTGTCATAATTTGAAAATGTTTATCCGTTTTAAGATCATGAACTGAGGCTTGTAAAAAAAAGTTTTTGTATTTTTTTATCAGTAGTACGGTATATTAATTTACTTTTAGGGGCTTTTAAAAGAAACACAACATTGATTTAATTTTGACTCGATTTGGAAATCTTGGGAAAGGATTTTCTTCATATAGTCATTAAAAGAATATTTTTTTCGAATAATATTCTTTGATGCGATTTCAAAAACGAGGGGCTTGTTTTTTATATATCCAAAAAAAAAATTGTTTATCCAATATTTCTATAAAGAACAATAGAGTATTAGAGACGAATAGTTTTCCCAAAATCCTTTGATTATTTTTTCTCGTAGATGATGGACACAAATAAAATTTTCAAAAAGGGGCTTCAATCCAAACACAGAAAAGTTTTTTGGGTTTTCAAAAGAAACCCTTAAATCTGGGGATATCGGGGACAAATTTTTATTTTTGGTATTTGAAAAGATAATCTCAAATCGTATTCATCTGATACTGTTAAAACCGATCTTTTTTTGGATACCAGTGATGCATGCCATTAGATCACCCTGTTTAATCACCATCTTTCTCCAAATACTTAAAACCCGTTTACCCACATTATAAAATTCCCACATTTTCATGTGACATGGCTTTAGTTTCAAATAAAATTGAAAATGTTTTGTATAGATCATGACACATAGTCACCTGATTTACATAAAACGCCCTCTACTGAACAGCAACGAAAGCAATTAGTATGTTTTCTAATAACGGTTAATTAAATTCCATTCCATTTATATGGTGTCGGAAAATATTGTTTGGTATTTAAAATTCTACTCGTGATAATTTGTACAACATTTGATGTCATTCACGGCAAAACTGGGGTTTTAGCTTCACCACTAGGACATAATTATTGGCAAGTCACCCAATAATGCTATGAGAATGAAATGTCATGGCATGTATTATAACACTAACGTTGTTACCTTTTACAACGTTGTTACAACA
Organism: Zoroaster sp. YZ-2022; assembly: GCA_029582265.1. NCBI lineage: Eukaryota > Metazoa > Echinodermata > Asteroidea > Forcipulatida > Zoroasteridae > Zoroaster > Zoroaster sp. YZ-2022. Next base: position 36,873,165 of record CM055830.1, read on the forward strand.
CTGGCGATTGATATAACCTCAGTGTACAGGGGAAGACGTCCAAGGTACAAAATTATGTAATTGTACATATAAACATATATGTTTGCTGGCCATGTGAGCCATTAACGACAGAGGGTGGTTCAATGTAAACAAGGGTAATGACATAGTCCAACCGCATATCAGGCACAGCTAATTAGCCAGTATTTTTTTACTTTCAAGAATATTAAATAATCGTTTGAATGCATGTGAAATTTTAAGGATGGACTAAAGGGAACATTTTAGATATATTTCATTCTGGTGTTTATACTCTTCCATATATTTACATGGACGCAATCTGTGGCATAATAAAATAATTATTAATAACTTAAAACAATATTTTCTTTTTAATTTATGGTGATTTTGTATGTCTGAATAATTATACAATTTTAGAAAATGGTTTATTGAGCTGTTTGCTTGTTGTTAGTTCTGAGCTGTTTATGTTTACGTGTTTTCCGTCATTACATATCGCTATGTGGCCATTTTGTCATTATTCCTGTAAATAAATGCGATGACATCACTGATTCCTAATTATTGATAACGATTTCTATGGATGAGCAAAGTGTAACGTATCAACGACTTGTGTGTGTCATGCCCTATCCCTATCTGTCTTATTTTACACTTTTATTTAGGCTACTTATTTATTTGTTCTAGCTTAACAGTTATGGGGTTTATGTGCCATGTTTTGGGTGTGATGTGCCTGTATATCCTTTTAAACAATAAGATGAATGTATTAGGTAAGATGGTGTAACGTTTAGGGCGTAGACAAAGTTCCGTCGCACTACCAAATATATAAACATCGATTTGGGTTGCAAAACCGTACTTTAAACGCTCATATTGCGTCAAGAGACACTAAAGGCCTTGGCAATTTTGAACAACGTCGATGCAATATGTTGAGTCGGCATTCACACGCAGCAATTTCAAAACGACATACACTTATGAGCATAGCAAAGACGGATATGTGCTGCTCGTCTTTAGTTATGTGTGTGTGTGTGTGTGTGTGTGTGTGTGTGTGTGTGTGTGTGTGTGTGTGTGTGTGTGTGTGTGTGTGTGTGTGTGTGTGTGTGTGTGTGTGTGTGTGTGTGTGTGTGTGTGTGTGTGTGTGTGTGTGTGTGTGTGTGTGTGTGTGTGTGTGTGTGTGTGTGTGTGTGTGTGTGTGTGTGTGTGTGTGTGTATTTGTGTGTGTGTGTGTGTGTGTGTGTGTGTGTGTGTGTGTGTGTGTGTGTATTATATATTATTATTATTATTAATAATAATAATATTATATTAATAATAATATTAATAATATTATTATTAATATTATTATTATTATTATTAATATTATTATTATTATTATTATTATTATTATTATTATTATTATTATTATTATTATTAATATTATTATTATTATTATTATTATTATTATTATTAATATTATTATTATTATTATTATATTATTATTATTATTATTATTAATATTATTATTAATATTATTATTATATATAATATAATATTATTATTATTATTAATATTATTATTATTATTATTATTATTATTATTATTATTATTATTATTATACGTAATTCTTATTGCAGTTTAATTTTAAAATATGTCATGCAAAAGAACACAATCAATATGACAAACTAACTGATCCATGCAGTGGCAATTGTTTTTTTTATCCACAAAATGAGGAAGGTCAGTAGCCCCTGTAACTTTCAACTAGAAAAAAGCAAAAAACAAAAAAAAAATGAAATGAAAACAAAAAAATGTCATCAATTGCACAATTTACTGAATGCATGACCGAACTTAGCATGTATCTACGAAACCACACTTCGTCAGACAAAAATGGCAACATTTACTAAATATAAACAGGTTTCTTGTAGTATAAAATATGTATTTACCTCCAATGGGTTTCTCGGTCCTTTTTTTGTCTTTTAAAGTTACAACATTGACCAATGTTGGGCTTCTTCTACTTCAGTATCTTCTATCTTTGGATCAAAATATAAAATATACATTAAACAACAGCCATAATGATTCAGCTTATTACGTTTGCCACCGCTTCCGTTCCTTAATAAATTAAATTTGGTGATGACCCGGTTCCTAATAAGTTAACCAAACGAAAGAAGGACTAAGAGACAGGAAAATTATCATTTCAGTAATATATACATCAAACAAATGTTTACAAGATTATATTTTGTGGCCGGCGGTCTAGAATGTGGGTTCGAATCACGGCCATGTGCCCAGTGATCATGAGCAGAACCTTAATCATAATTGCTTCTCTCCACCCAGGGGTTAAATGGGTGCCTGTGAAGGCAGGTTGGTTTGCTCTATATGCGCTAAGAAATGGCAGCGAATTGAACTCCCCAGGGAGCTGAGATGGTTTTGAGAATGATTTATGAGCCTTATGAGCAGGGATATAATATAATGCGCCTTGAGCACCATAGTTGGGTGGACCCGTGCGCTATATATAAATCCCACACATTATTATTATTATTATTATTATTTATAGCAACTCATTTCATCACAAGTCTGCATAATTCAATTCTTCTCAAATACAATAATACTTCGTCAATTCAGGATGTCTTCAACTCGGTACTGTATTTTCTTAAACTTCAATTCTGTTAAACTTCTTCGCCTCAAGTGTTCTTTGTCTTTACAAAGCTTCACCATTCTACTTCATGTTTAACCTTCGGCTTTTAACATAGTATAGTCTCATTTTCTTCACAACTGCAGTGTGTACTAAGATTCTCCAACATTTGAATCTTCACATGTCATTATCTTCAATAATATAGGTTTCTCAACACTTCAAAACAATCTCGTCCCAACGATACTCACTAAACTCAGATTTTTTATAAACAGTCAATTATTAGTAAGAATGTATTGTTAAACAGTCAATTGACCATTAAAATATGTGTGTTGCCTATGGTAGCGGCAGTGAATTGTCCGTGGTCGTCTTCAATGGTTCTTAACTCGAGCGCGTATGCCCTCTGACCGAACTTCGGCAAATATGACCACCGTACGTCACCGCTTGACGTCTGATCTCTCGAAGCGAACTTCCGGTCCGCAACATTACGGCCATCTAATATATAAAATTAGCTACCAAACCATACGGTATTCGTTCTAACGGTAACTATGACTCAAACTTAACTAAGCCTTGTGCAGTCGTGAATCATGGAATTAGTTTTTTAAGCAATCTCGGACCAATAATTTAGACAGTCTCATGTGAATTTCTCCCAGGAGTGTCGTGGCCGAGCGGTCTAACCTGGACTCAAGTTCTGGTGTTACCAGCAGATATTGGGTTCAGGTCAACATTGCCGTATGAGCAAAGACATAACCATAATTGCTTCTCTCCACCCAGGGGTTAAATGGGTGCATGTGAGGGCAGGGTGGTTGATTAGCCCTATGTGCGCTTAATGGCGCGGGCCAGGCTGCTTATACTCCCCAGGGAGCTGAAGATGGTTTCGGAATGATTTATGACCTGAGCCTTATGACGGTGACAATATAATACGCCAGGCACCACTCAGTTGGTGGACCGTGCATATATAAGTCACATTGCCTTGTTTCCTCAACTCGACTATGCCGGTACCAGGTCAAGAAAAAAATAATTTAGATCTTGACTTCATTCGTAATAAAATTAATATGGTAATCATGAGGTTTCAAGATATTGCCAGGTTTACTTTGGTAAATGCGTAAACTTTCAACATTATTTTACCAACTTCGGTTATTGATGGGTAGAAAAGCAGAAGGTGAGGAGGCTGAGTGTTGTGGTGGTGGTGCCCAGGAAAAACCAAAGCCGCAGTATTTGGCTTGTTTTCGGAATATCTGTGACATATAGCAATCAGGCGATATTCTGGGCGTTGGTGCCGGACTCTGTACCGCTCAAGGTTGCTCGACCACACTCACTCTCCCGGATGGGTGGTATCTGACTTCGATCAAGCTCTTATTCTGGGTACATCACTCGTTCACCCTTACAGTATTTGCTTCTTCTTGTGGCGACACAGACTTAACGTTGGCATCATCGATACGGCATCACCTTAAATTTAAGTGGAAGAACTACGCGGAGTTTTCGCGCTTGCTATGGTTAAACATTTCTCGGTACTGATTTTGCTTGGGGTGATTTAAAGTGTTCCGTGACATGACTTGCGAAGACTGTGACTTTAATGTGAATTTATTCAAAATGGGTATAAGTCGAAAATTGGCCATCAGACAAATATTCCATAAATCGCCCAGGTGCCAGTAGAGATGAAAAGGCTGGCACGAAACCACTGCCTGGCCTAGGTTTGAAATTGGCGAAACATTTGAGTTGGTGGGTTGCTGGGTTGTGGTAACTGGGTTGGGTTTGTAGTTGTTAGGTTGTTTTAGGTTTTAGGTTTTAGGTTGTTAGGTTTGTAGGTTGTTTTAGGTTGATGGTGCTAGTTTATTAGTTGTTAGTTTGTGGTTTGGGTTTGGTGTTTTTGATATTTTAGGTTTGAGGTTTTGGGTTTGAGGTTTGTATGTTTTTAGGTTTGTGGGTTTTATGTTTTAGGTTTGAGGTGACTTTTTATTTTAAAGATATTGAAAAACGAAGTTAAAAACTGATAAATGGTAAATCAGTAATATAATAAAGACGATGGAAAAATATTTGTCAAAGTGGACATTAGCAGGTAAAATTATGGTCGAAATAAAAGACTAATTTTATCGCGCGACGACGAATCGAGTAAATAAACGGTCTTAGTATATACGAGGTACAAAGAAAGATTTAAGTGTCGTTATATAAATTAAGTTTAGTAGAAACATTATAAGAGCTGAGAATATTGTTTTACCACAACGCTGACGGTGGGAGAGAAGGGGTACGTTAAAGACTACAGTAACGCTATTGTGTAAAGAAGCGCGGAGAAAGAAGAGTTGGTGATGAACGAATGATTAACGTTGGAAGGCGATCGACTAAAAATAGGAATTACAACACGGAGAGATGTAACCGATGATGTAAATGCAAGGTGTAGAAAAGTTAACTTCAGACTTGCAAGAATTTAGAGGAACAATTTCCAGATAACGACCGTTGATTTTATAAAACGATTAGATGGTGCGATCGATAAAAAGTAATTTAATCACACATATTATGAATTGATCCGAGTGAGATTGAAAAATTTAATACAAGCCTTTGCCATAATAAAAGAGAATAGAAACCTGGACGCACAACGGTTCTGGATGGAACATAGATCGTGGGAATGTTGATTAAATCAACATGTGAACATTTAGAGGTAGCTCTTATCGATCTACCCAAATACATAAAAACGGCAACATCATCAACGTCAAGCAAAGACGATGATTGTTTGCGATGGGCGATACGTAACTCTTTATCCACGGAAAAATCATTCAGATGGGGCGACATCCATCGGAAAGATTATTCGGTACGCACGGTATCGATGCTCAACTCGATCTCTCAAATTATAAAAGTAGAAAGGCAAAACAGGTTAACGCGTGCTGGAAAACTACGATTTTTAGACAGCTTTTCAATTTTACCAACGCTTCGCTCGATAAACTCGTAAAATCAAACGATCAGATTCTTTCGCATTACTAAAAGTTTAGACAAATTTAGAAAAGTGGCTCTTTACAAAAGGTTTATCCCTACGGTACATGGATAGTACCGGGTGGTTTTAAAGAAACAGTTTTTCTCCGAAAGCTTTTATAGTCAACGAACACATTACGGACGAACAATACAAACTCCTCGAAGATTTGGAATGAATTCGAATGTAAATCTGGGAGATTATCACGATTTGTGCATGCCACGGATGCTGACTGACAGATGTGTTTGAAAATTTTTCGTACCGCTGCATGAAAAGAGTACAGGTTAAATCCGGGTCTACACGGGTCAGGTTGAGATTGGAACGCTTTGTTGAAACAATCAAACGTCACTTCAAATTATTGAGGATCTGTATGCATTTTATTTTATAGAAAACCGTTAGGGTGGTTTGACGTCTGTGAGAAGCAGAGATTTATAAAGGTAAACAATCACATGTCAATACGATCCATCAAACCTACGAGTTACATCTTATGAAGACGCGAATAATTTGGCGGTTGGGCGATGAGTCAATACCTTCCGATCGGAGATTTAAATAGTTAACCGAAGACGAAATTAATTTACTCGATATAAAATCAATTTCGTTAAGAATCGAACGATAATTTATTTAAGTGGATATAAGTGTCCTAACTTTCTCACAGCGCCTTTATATCCACTCGCCAGAGTCGTTAGTGATTCCAAAAATGGATGTCACTGTATCAGCTGGGGCTATTGGGTGATAAATACTTGAACATAAATTAGTCACAACTATATATGACAAAAAAATTACATTCTTTTATTATCCTGGTACAATTGTATTTACAACTCAGTATAAATTAACGAAAATTCATCGTTCAAATTAAACAAAACGCCATTGGATGAAGTCTCCCATCGAGCTTCATCGCGAGGAAAAATGCGGCGTCCAGTTTTGAAAAAAGATTTATACAAGCTCATAGATAATTCAGTCTTGGAAAAACGATGGAAAATTTACGGTAACATTGAATCTCATGATATTAAACGATGAAAAGACGAAAGAACGTTTGCATCGCTGCGAAATAACTTTCGCCGTTCGGTACGATCTAATTTAGCGGCTTGATTCATGCAAAAACTAAACTTTTACTCAACCATTGTTTGTGTACCAAATGGGCAGGCGAAGCAAACAAAAGATGATCTGTAAACAATGTACACAACCTATTGCATGTTCCTTCCTTTGAAAATACCACACTTGGTTGTAAATGCTATTTGCCTTCAACCCCAATTCAATGAAGGAAAGGTCGGACGAGCCGCAGATTACAGTCAAACCAACATTTGAATTGGGGGTGAAAATAATTAGCATGGAATGTGATGTATGTACACTGAGCCTAGTAAATGGTTCAAACTCAAGTAGAAAACAATAAAATCCCAAACAATCTCATCAAATTATTGTTTTCATGGAAAATAAAATGTATATATTACCGTATTTTGCATGTATTTATTTTCAAATTCTTGAAATATCCTTACATTTATTACTTTTTCTTCGGTGTGTAAATACTGATCTAATTATTTCTTTTACTTAAAAATAACACACATGTTGTCTCCTTTATCTCATTTTTACCATCAGTTTACATAAATATAAAACCATGGTATATGATAAAACAAACCCTGCGTGACGTGGGCTCTAATTACTGTGAGGCCACCCCTCTTGTAAGTGACTGTGTGCGGTTAATATGGCACTCAGGTTGTGCGTCAGAATAATCTTTGAACATCAGGTTGGTGGTTTAGTGGGATGGTGCGGCTGACAGGAATTTGTAGGTTGGAGGTGGGTTTGTTTGTCTCAAATGAGTTTTTAATGTCGTTTCAAAGTGTCCAGTGGTCTTTCCATGGCATTATGAAAGGACTGCCGCACAGTTCTTGTTTGGTGTCTCGCCTTGTGATCTTCAGTTTTATACATTACAAGAAAAAATGCTGGTGTTTAATATACACTCTGGACATTGTGGTGGGGGTTCAGCAGGCTGTGAGTTCCTCCACGTACGACAGGTTGTTCTTGAGCGCGACTCATCTCGTCATCAATAGTGTCCTAAACAGAAAAAAAATAATTAAATAGATGTCGTGGGTTTACATCCTGAGAAAGTTCAGCATCGGATCAGAGTGGTTTGTTTGACTAGAATATTTCCATGCAAATACCAACAATTACCGCGTACATCAGGTTAAGTTAATACATAAGACCTACCATGGGTTCTTCTGACGCTTTCCCAATCAGTGCTAGGAAAAACATACTATTCAATACAAGTGGTAATAATATTGTTTAAGCCACGATGCATTCACGGGGTACTCAAAACCATGCTAAATAAATTCAGTTTTGACATTGTACTACTATTTCCATAACTAACACCACACTTAGAAGTCATAAGTCAATGGTTGTTTTGTAACATCATCAACTGAAATTTGGAACGACACTAAAGGTTTAAATTTGCCTTTGCTTACCTTTCTTTCCACCTGACAGGTGCAGTGGAGTCTCGAGATAAAAAGGGTTCAAAATGTTGATCATCCAACCGTCATATCCTCCTGGGTGGGTTTGAAACTGACAGGTGTTGGGTCCGGCGAGCCATTCGGTTATGATCCGGGTGATCCATTTTCTCTTCATCGATAACTGGGTAGTTGTAATGGTGTTGGTCAGGTGACCCGAACAGGTGGCCTTATCGTGGTGATCAGACATGTGAGTTGCGTTGGACAGCGTCAAGGAGCGTAGCAGCCAAATCAAGTTTCATGGCACAGATCCCAACGGTTTGTGGTTGACTGTATCCGTCACAACTTTTAAAGCTAATTTTCAGATAATCATATTAATTATATTTGTGGAGGGAAAAACGACAATAGACATCTTAACTGATTGTGTTGACTTATGCAACCGTACTTCCTACAATAATTTCCGAAGTTAGTGCAATATACTGACATAAACATCAACTTGACGAGGATAATTCGTCTCTACCGAAATAATAATTTCTTAAATTAGCTCAAGTATGAAGTATAATGAATAAATTCGACCATTTTAAGATATTGATGTCTAAATAAGATATCATCGACAACTAGAAACTTTGTGACTCCTCAATCTCGACAGAAACTTAACCTCCCTGAATACTCTTTTGTCCCAGAAGAGATAGGAAATCGTCACGAAGTTGGGGTGACGTGCCCATCGAAATAATTTAACTTTCGTCACGCCGCTGACAATAAAACAGGCAATGTCAGTGTTTGGGTTGAACACCGATATAGCAAGCCGGTGCTTATAGTTCTACAGGCCTTCAAGTTCACTGTTGCCAAGACAAGCAGGTGGTATATAAATGAACCTCTGAATGTGCAGAAGTGTGTGGTGGTGACTTTAGTGTGATGTTTCCGAAGATATTTCATCGACCCTATAACTTCATGTTTAATATGTTTCCAAATGACGCAACATACATTATCCTACCCGCGTTGCTAGATTTACAAACAACCATTGATCTGGTACGAAAGCTCTCTTCGAACTTGTGAAGTGAAAGTGGTGTCCTACCTGTTCTGATTAGCCACTGTCTTGTTTATATAATAACTGCTAATTGGAAGCCCCAAAAGAAGGCCGTTCGTTAACTTCAGATGTTTCAAAAGATATGAAAATGACGCCTTTCAAGACGACGCATAATACTGATTTTCTTATGTTGTGTGAAATCATTGCACAAACGCCGTCCATGGCACTCTCTGTTTATAGGTATTATTAACCATCGGCCGCCAATGAAATCAAAACGTATTCGTGGTGCATCCGTTGCAACAACTCGATGGTGAAATTCTAAAAATCATGCGACATGGTCGTGCAAATAAAATCAACTAACGTTCTGACTCTAATATAATGGAATACCAAGGTTACGAACACTTGACTACTGGAAAATCCGCAACAAGAAAGCGAATACTAAATCAACATCAGAAAATAAAGAATAACTCATCCATTCTGTGGAAAAAAACTAAAGAGTTCTCCCCAAACAAACGAAGGGTATTCAAAGTCTATTCTTTCCCAGGGTAGAATTCGTTGATGATCCACCACGACGTGCTGATACATTTAACGAACATTTTCTACAGTAAAGATTACGTATGGCCAGTAATGCCCCTCCATATATGAAGTGGAAGTGGACAATATCCTCTTTGTTACAAATTCATGATGTGAAATGGCACTACCTGATATTGAATGAATATGTTCATAAGCAAATATCATCAATATTCGATTGGACAAGTAACGGGTCTGGATGGAATAAGTGTGAAAATAGTTAAATAAGTCTCCGTACATCGTCCTTAACACACATCTCAACCTGTGATAAGATGCGAGCAACCACCGGGCAGTTACCTATTCACAAGACAATACTACTAACTATCAACCTATTCAATACTGCCAGTATCTCTAAGATTCTAGAAAGATGGACACACTCTGCAGTATATTCATATCATGAGTAAGTAATCTGATTCCCTGTTGTCAGTCGGGGTTTAGTATATACTCAACGAGCCACATACATGATTTAACGAAACCGTCTTTCAGGCTATGGAGCGTGGAGAAATGATGATTTATTATAGATCTAAGTAATTTGACTCTGTTAATCCTGCAAAAAGGGTAAATATGTCAACCTCTAGCAATAAACTGGTTTTAGAGTCATATCTTAGTGAAAGTGGTCAGTCTGTGACTGGGTTAATATATCTAAGGCCTACATAACACCGGCGTACCACAGGGATCAATTTGGTCATTATTTATTATTTATACAAGTGACCTACACTTTGTATCCTAAAAGTGGTGTTCATGCATACGACGACTCGACATTAACATTAATAGTTCTACCAGTGTTGATAGAGAACAACGAATATAGCCAAGCTAGAATTTACGAATGGTGCGTCCAGAAACAAACTTTAATAAACGCCAGCGAAACCAAATCCATGCTCATTGGAA
>CM055830.1:36888627-36896520 GCA_029582265.1 Zoroaster sp. YZ-2022
CCCCGGTAGACAAAGTGTTGAACATACAAGAGACAGTGACGACGAAAGGGAAAAGATGGTTGGAAGAAAACGGCGCTGAAGAGGAAATGGAAGAGGATAGGGAGGAGGGAAGAGAAGAGAAGAGAGGAAGAGGAAGGAGAAGAGGAAGGAAGGGAAGGAGAAAGAGGAAGGAGAAGGAAGGAGAAGATGGAAGATTTTGACAACAAATCAACAACCCTCGAGGAAGAATGGGGAAGAAACAGAAATTATCATCACAGAAGATTAAAAAATCGAACGGAAGAAACTACATCCAACCCCACCGAAGAAGCCAAAAACGAAAACATGAAAGGAAGGACAAAGAGTACGGAAGGAAGAACAAGAGCCAAATAAAACCCAAAACACCCAAAAGACAAAACGCATAAACGCGATTCCCGCAGAAGGAGAACGGTTTATGGGATGAGGCGGCCAAAAGACCTGAAAAGAGAAGAAAGCGGCGAGAGAAAACCAACAACAACAAAACGGTCCTCAGAAAACGAGCGAAATTCGAATACCGACAAAAGGCCAGCAAAATCAGCCGACGATCAACGAACAACACGCAAGAAACTGAACAGAACTTAATACCCAAAGCAAAGGTCTGGCTCTACCAATGATGGCTGAAAAATGCTCGAAGAAATTGGATGGGCTGAAGCTGTTAAAAGAATTTGTCAGAAGACGGGCAAACAACAGAACAATGACAAACAGCGAAGAAACGGAAGATATGAACAAGGAACCCAGATTCGAGAGAACATCATGTATATGAACAACCCCAAGTCAGAAAGAACTGGTGCCATATGTTGAACGAAGGTCAAACGATTCGAGGAAAGCGGTGGTGGAGCAATCGCGCAATACAGAAAAGGACCATATCAGATTATTTATTACGTCAAGATACGAAAGATAAAGCAAAACGAAGTAGAACAGGACTTCAGCACTATTAATGGTGAGGTGTCTTATAAACCGATGTTTGAATTTGTCATTCTTTCAAATGGTATACACAATAGCTACACTAAATGGCGGACTCCAGGAACCCTAAAGAGGACATTGTTTTTGAATACCTTTTAAGAAAAAAAGCATTGTTTTCTCCAAGACTCATAGTATGGATGGTAATTGGCGCAAGCGATGGTGTGGGCAAGATCGCTTTCAGCCATGGAAAAAATAACAGTTGTGGGGTTGCTATTCTCGCTTCACAGGAAGGTGGTCCATCTCATTAATATTACACATGATTCTGTGTGAATGGGTCAAGAGCGACATAGGAATGGGTGGAAGGTGATTAGTATCATATCTATGTATGCGCCAAATAACGCTACGTTACGCAAACATTTCTTTGTGGAATTTGGCAAGTCTTTTAAAGCTTATTACTGACTGTATATATTGTTCTGGTGACCTGAACTGTGATATCAATGCTAATGGAATTTATAGTCAAACAAAACCTCCTGTTAAATTTATTCAGAAATAACCTCACGTGGGCCGCATTACGAAATGAGCCCGGTTTACATTGTCACAAGGGATCAAAAACCTAGTAGATCGGTTATATTCTCACGTTAACCTTCAGAACTAATTTAAAAAGAAATTAGCATTGATTCATCTGGGCTTTCAGATCACAGTACTCTTATACTCGGATGAAAATCAAACTGTTCCTACCGGTAAGGAAGATGGTATTGTAACAATGAAATACTTGAACGTAATGGTTTGAGGGGTTGAATTTTGGAAAAGCAGAAAGTTGTTACGAATGCCCGCTTATTTGGATTTGGTAAAACAGGTTGAAAGAAATTCTTAAAATTGTGATGGAGAAAAACATTATAAAAGAAAGAAGGAAGACACCTTAAAGAATACCAAAGCCTTGTGTAATAATTCGAAGATATTTCATTTAGAGTGAGATATAGAACAAAAATTAAACTTTATGAGACTGCTAACTGGGAAAGAGCCAAACTCAGGGTTCACGTTAAACATAAGTGTGATATGGAGGAAACCAGCAAATACTTTCTTTCTACTGAAAAACAGCAAAAAACAACAACCTTATGAAATTGGCTTACAAAGATCATATAATTAATAAACCCTCAGAAATGGTGGATGCTGTTAGAATTTTTATAAAGACTTATTTTCTACCAAAATTAATAATTTTTATCCTGCAGAAAATTCTAAATTTGAGATGCTCAAAATAATTTGAAGAAGAATCTGTCCAAAACATGGAGAAAACAATCACTGAAGAACTTTATGACGCTTAAAGATATGGCAAAAAAATAAAGCGCCAGGATTAGATGACCTTACGGTCGAATTTTACTTAAATATTTGGCATCTTATTAGGTGAATTTCTTGATTTGGTTAGTACTGTTACGAAAAAGGAGAAAGTTACCAGACTCTATGAACAGAGCATTAGTGGGTTATTTATAAAACAAAGGAAAAAGCGAACTTAAGAATTGGAGACCGATCAGTCTCCCTCAGCGTTGACTTCTAAATTATTTCAAAACTTATTACTAAACATCAGAATCATCTTACAATTAATTGCTGAAAGATCAAACTTGCGGGGTTCAAGGTAGAGATATTCAAGATAATTTAATGGTTCTTAGAATGTTATCGTTATGTGAATTTTTATAACAAGGAAGCTGCTATTATAGCGTTGATCCAAGAAAAGCTTTTGATCGTATCGAGTGAAATATATGTTCGCCATGATGGAAAAATAGAATACCCTGTGTTTCTGAGGCGGTGGATTGAAATATTTTACAAAAATCAACGGTTACTATTAACGTAAATAATTTTCACCAGCCTTTTCAAGCAACAAGAGAGCATAGATGAGGGTGCCCACTATCCTCTTTTATATATATATGTAGAAGAGTTGTAATCTTATCCGGTAAAAAATGAGTTAAAGGTTGGTCTACAGGCAAAAAGTTAAGCATATCAAATTGTTCATACTGATGATACCAGTATTTTTGTACCGATAACAGTGAGTTCATTACAATATTTTCATACCTGACGAAGGGTCGGGTTCTAAAATAAATGAGCAAGCAAGGCATGGCTCGGTGCGTGGAAAAATAGGAAAAATAATCCGGGAATTTCAATTGGAACAACCAAAATTAAAGATCCTTGGTATTTATTTCCGGAAATAATTATTAAACGAAAGACATATGGCTGGAAAGAGTCAATAAAATAAAAATGTCATAATAGATGAAAGAAAGGTCTTTGACATATGAAAGGAAAGAAAGCGGTGGTTGTTAACAGTCTTATTGGTAGTGGTTGCTTATTATGGTTCAGTTATTCCTTGTTCGCAGTACCCGAAGAAGAAATGAATAGAAGTATTTTCAATTTCTATTGGTCTCAAACCTGATAAAATTAAAGAATGCTATCGAGACCACCAGGGTAGAGTGGAGACAGTCTAATTAACATAACGTAAATTAGATGCTTTGTTGTTAAATAGCTTCGAAATACTGTACCAGACACGGAAAATGGAGAGTATCTCTTTGACTTTTGGATCAAGCAAACAAACATGACCAAACACCTGGGTGGTTTGTTTGCAACAACCTCAAGTTAATTGGACCTAAATTACCGTTTTATAGAGAACCTTGTGAAAGCTTTCAAAAACAAAGGGTGTTATAAAACTAAATGTGACTTGTATTAATAAGCTCTCCAAGCCACCTTGTTGGAACAACAATTATAACTAATACGGAAAAAAGCGATAAAAATATTAAAGCATCATGCAATGTTATTGCTGGAACATGTTGTAACAAAAGGCAGTCTCCCAGAACTGGCTAAGATATGTAACATAAAGCCAGTATGCCGGAAAAATAGTGCTTGAACAAGAAACATGTTGATAATGACAACTTGTTACAAGAAAATGAAAGGTCCAACTCGTCATGTCCAGCAGTTTTTATATCTCAAATGACGATGAGACAGTTCATGTTGAATATTACCGTTAAAAGGTATATAAAGTATGGTTGAGAAATGTTCGCTGCCTGTAGTTGAAAATAGCCAGTTAAACTAACATTAACCCACAAGCAATTTTGACTGGAAGAATTTGACAACTAACAATCAAAATGATTTTGATGAGAGATCTCTGGTATCGTTTACGCCACCGTATCCTCCCAACTAATGATGTTTTGAAAATGAAAAAAAATAGTTTCCAAAGACAATCAATGTGGGTTATGTAAACAGAAACTATAGAACATGTATTTATATATATTGTGAAAAATACGTGGACATCCTGGATATTTTAGAATATGTCCTTCGTAAATATAAGGGTAACAACATTTTATCTCAACGATAGCAGCGGGATATTGGGACCACGGAAAACAAATTGACACTTTTTGTCTTGATCGTAACTTCACAAAACTATCTGGACACTCAGATGTCTCAATTTGGAGTTAATTAATCCATTGTCGGATCAGATTTTTATTGAAAGGATTCCAACACAACCTGAAAAGAACCATCCTTTTGAACAGAGACTACCATAGATAGTTTGTTAACTTTTATGCAAAAAATCAAGCTTTGTGTCGAAGTAAAGGAAAAGTATTATTTACCTTTTGGTTTTTATCTGTTAATTTTAACGTATAAACATTTAAGAATCTGTATTTTGTTCTCAATAATTTAGCGCATTCACTGAATTGTATTATATTATTGTCTATGGAATGTGTGGTTGTAATAATAAAGGACATTATCTCACAAAAAAAATAATAATAATAATAATAATAATAATAATAATTAATAATAATAATAATAATAATAATAATATATAATAATAATGATACGTTCATAGACTTAAGACGTGCTTTAGCATCAGCTCAGTTTTCGCCCCTAGAAAAGGAGAAAGCAGACCAACAGAGCTTAGCCTTATTGGTATATTACTGTGAAGTAATTCAAGATTACGGACGAGGGTACGAGGATGCGGTGAAGAAGAGAGGCCCATTAGGGGCCTTTCCTTACCATCAGTATCGTGTTTCAAACCACTGACATGGGCCCCATGGGTACACATACCCAATCTACAGGACTGAAGGCCAAAACACAATAAGATTTGTTAACAATGCTATGGAAATAACACCTGAAAGAGGTTTATCAAGCAGTCAACAGAACTTTACCAGACGACAAGAGCGCTGATCTCGGCTGCTGCACGCCTTCAAACTCGACTTTACTAAATTTTACACTTCTTGCCATCCTTGCTGTATTTGTCAACATAGAGGTTGAATATTGGTTTCTGGATTGTTTTGGTAGCGTCGCGGTGTTTAGTTGTCATTTCCGACATTTTAGAAGTTTCATATCAATTTTCCGGGATTCAGTAGTTTTCGAATGTGTTTCATGGTTTGACTCGGGTTTCATACTCTCCCTGCGGCATAGCACCTCCAGTTCAAATTCTGTGAGGCAGCCCATAAGATTAGACGCTTTGTTCACTCGTGGCTCCAAAGGAGGATTAGCTGAACTACACAGCCTGTTGACACTGTTGTTTCTCCTTACTCGTAAACTGGCATTCTGCAATAAAGACGATCGTGTTATTCATTTTAGCCGTATTCAAGTCTCAACTAATGTCTGTAGTTGAAGTGAAAAGGGCTTTGGAGATATAAGGTCGCTCTGGTAAGATCGGTATCATCCTTTTTCTTATTGAAAACTCGATTTAATGTTTCTAACTGAACATGGTTAAAGTATGACGATCCTTTGTTCGGACCTCAGCGCTGCTGTCAGTGGATACTCAATTTATCGGCAATCGCGCTCAGCGGAGAAATTGGAGGTGTGGCAATTTTAACCAGATCCAAACCTCAAGTTGGGTGATGAAATCTCACAAATTCAAGTCGTTTGAGGTGTAGAGGTCGTTACGGTCTCAAAGCCGCTTCTGCGAAATGTTGCTGTTTATAATTTCTGGGTCCAAGAAATAAGGCTACCAGGGTGACTTTTAAGTGATTTTCTTGTTTGTTGGGAGAAGTGTTCCTTTGCCTGGTTTACTGTTGATTGGCGGTAGTTCAATTTCCATGGATGATAAATCTCTATGTCTGAAAGTTTTGGATCTTCTCGGTCATGAGTCTTCAGCAACGAAGTGACTGATACTGCCACGTTGATGGTCATATTTAGATCTGCTCATAACGCGCGCATCTGATCAGTTGATTTTACTGATGTTCGTGTTCGGACGGTCTCTCTGATCATGCTGGTTAATTGCGTGAAAGCTTTCGCCAGTGAATTCAGGATTACACGCCGTATAGGAAGTTGGTACTATTGACTGTGATGATCTGGTGACAAAATCCAGTCTACATTTCTCCTCCGTCAAATTCAGGCCCTGATCGGTTATGTGACTTTATAACGGTCTGCTTCCATTTTAGATGATTTGCGCCAATTAAAGACTGTGACTGAGAAGCCACGTTAACGCGGTACACTCAGAAAATGCGGATGAGCTCACCACTCTCAAAAGTCTGTTGAACGAGCGGAAGTGGCGCAGCATAACTAGACTAGTGTTCATCGTGACATTTTTTTTTATTGCCGGGTTGAAATACTGTCGACGTTGCGATGAATTAAAGCGCGACTACCATCGTATCGAAACTCTGATACGAAAGGACTTTTTCGCCATTGTGGATAATTGACTGGCGCACTAAGTGTAGGCAATGATAACACCGACAACGTTCCTTCTGATCGGTTATGCGATGTTTCGCATCATTCTTCAGAGGCAAAGTGGAACGACTGCGAGGGTCTTACACCAGATTTTCTGTCTAGTCCGAGTCGCGTTTACTGATTTCTCTCCATTAACCTGAGGGATGTTAAACTGGTGAAACATTCTTTGGGTAAAATCATGTGCCCTTGACATTCTTCCTACTCAGTTTCACGGATAATATAACTATATTATCCTTTTCTCCCATCGCTCTTTAATTCATCGTTGTTGTCTGGTGTCGTTCCTCGTTATTTCAAAACTGCGTTGGTAAAGCCATTGCTGAAAAACTGGACTTGATCAGAATAATCCTGAATAATTACCGTCCAGTTTCAAATATTTCATTCTTATCCAAAACATAGGCGATGGCCGATCGGTGTGAATTTCTTTCTCAGAATGGCATGTTTGCAAATTTCAGTCTGCTTATCGGGTTAACCCTTAACACAAGACAACCATGAAGGTTCACAACGACGTATGAATACGTTGGTTGTAAAAGACGTCGTTCTTGTCATGCTCGATCTATCAGCGGCTTTCGACACTCTGATCCTCGGTACATTACGTCTTGAACATCGATATCACTGGCATGGTTCTGAATTGGTTCGTCTTATTTTGATGATCGAACATAAACTGTTTCGTTCCTCTTCGTCTACTTCGCTAAGTGTTATTCCGGTGTTCCTCAGGTTCTATCATGGGCCGATTTTGTTTAATCTATACGCTGCTCCACTGAGGACATTTTGCTCGACATGATATTGACTTCATGCTCTACGCAGATGATACCCAGTGTACATGGTCTGTGATAAACCCTAATGACTCCGGTATGCTATTGATAAATACCTTCAAAATATGTTCTTGGATGAAGTCCAATTGCTTATTACCAATCGACAAGACTGAAGTTGTGCATTTCACTTCTCGTCATAAAAAGGTTGTCAGTGGGTCACTGAGAGTTGGCAGATCATTGAATCCTTCGATTCTGTTCAATAATCTTGGTGTTTTATTTGAATCCAGTGGCGATATCGGGTCATGTCAATCAGATCTGTAAAATCTTAACACTTTTGCACTTCACCGTATTGATGAAATTCGTACACTGTTAGACCAAAGCTGCTACAAGCTTTGTCCATGCATTGTTACATCCAGGCTGGACTATTGCAACAGTGTGCTGTATGGTTGCCCTGATTTCAACTAAAATAAACTTCAATCATTCAAAATGCTGCAGCGCTGGGCTGGTCAAATGCCGGAAAAACATGACCATATCACCCATTTTATTC
>CM055830.1:36897020-36913443 GCA_029582265.1 Zoroaster sp. YZ-2022
TTTAATTTTTTCAAACTGTCTCTCATAGAACCATTTAATTGAGCTATTTACACCCCATCAACTCCTCAATTTGTAAGGCTCAAACCCCCCTTTTTTGTTGTTGTCTTATCCCTTTGTGTGTATTGTCCTATGTTTATGCAGCTTCACGACGAGCTGCCACCTCTACCAATTGTGTGGCTCAACAATAATCCCTCTTTACCATGCTTCACCATAAAGCTGCCACATCTACTAATTAGTGGCTCAATAACCCCCCTTTGTTTCACTTCTGATACTCCTATTGGCTTTTCTCGACTGATGCTTGCCTTTAATTGGTCACTGTTACCACCTTTTTTTTTGGATCACCCCATGATCCTTTAGCTTCCCCTTTTTCCCTATAAATGGATGAGTTTTATATGTTGTGCTTTGTCAAAGCCTCTGATGAAGGTCCGGATTGAGATCAAAGCTAAGGTACCCTCGATTTAATTTATATATATATATATATATATATATACACACACACACCGCCCACAACATAGGGGTTGGTTAGCTCAGTTGGTAGAGCGCTCGTACGGTAATCGAGACGTCGCGGGTTCGAGTCCGGCATCAGCCAATTTTTCTTTGCTCGCTACCCGTTTATATATATATACATACACACACACACACACACACACACCCCTCACGCACATTGATTTGTGGGGTATCCCTTGCATTCGTTCTATTATCCACTTTTCATTATAATTCTCCTGTAGGGGTACAAGAATTTTCTACTGAGTTACCTTGTGGGGTCCAATTGTTCTATTGTGTTTTGGACCCCACAACGAAATGTGTGTACGTTCACCCTCACTGCCCACATTGATTTGTGGGGTATCCCTTTTGTTCGTTCTATTATCCCTTTCCTTATAATTCTCCTGTGGGGTACAAGATTTTCTATAGTTTACCTTGTGGGGTACCATTGTTCTATTGGTTGTTTTGGGACCCCACAACGAATGAACATAATGTACGTGCTCACCCACACACACACACCCTCACACACACACACACACACCCTCACGCACATTGATTTGTGGGGTATTCCTTTGTTCGTTCTATTATCCCTTTTCTATATAATTCTCCTGTGGGTTACCAAGATTTTCTATAGTTACCTTGTGCCAGGTCCAATTGTTCTATTGTGTTTGGACCCCACAACGAAATGGTGTACGTTCACACACACACCCTCACGCACATTGATTTGTGGGGTATTCTTTGTTCGTTCTATTATCCCTTTTCTATATAATTCTCCTGTGGGGATACAAGATTTTCTATAGTTACCTTTGTGGGGTCCAATTGTTCTATTGTGTTTTGGACCCCACAACGAATGGTGTGTACGTTCACCCTCACGCACATTGATTTGTGGGTATTCCTTTGTTCGTTCTATTATCCCTTTTCCTTATAATTCTCCTGTGGGGCAACAAGATTTTCTATAGTTACCTTGTGGGGTCCAATTGTTCTATTGTGTTTGGACCCCTTACAACGAATGGTGTGTACGTTCACACACACACACACACACACACCCTCACGCACATTGATTTGTGGGGTATTCCTTGTTCGTTCTATTATCCCTTTTCCTTATAATTCTCCTGTGGGTACAAGATTTTCTATAGTTACCTTGTGGGGTCCAATTGTTCTATTGTGTTTTGGACCCCACAACGATACAATGTGCCGTTCACACACCCTCACGCACATATATATAGTATAAGTATGTCCCAAAAGTGTCACTCTATTCTATTTCTGAAAATATACACGAAATACATTTTAGAACTTTTTCAATGGCACAGATACTCCTAATCCTTGGCCTAAACACCTGTGAGAAATTACAGAAAACTCACAGGTGTTTAGGCCAAGGATTAGGCCAAGTAATTTCGCACAGGTGTTTAGGCCAAGGATTAGGAGTATCTGTGCCATTGAAAAAGTTCCAAAATGTATTTCGTGGTTTTGGTATATTTTCAGAAATAGTTAGAGTAACACTTTTTTGGGACACACTATATATATTGTTTCGTTATTTGTTCAGGAGATATGATTTAAAAAAAAATATTTTAACATGATAAGGTCTTTGGCGATGCCAAGTATCAATTCATTTTGAAAGTTCACAAGTATAGTAACAAATTCTGGAGGAATATTTGGAGAAGAACAAAGGAAATAGAAACCCAAACAATTTCAGGACGTGTTCGGTGAAACTGAACACAAACCAATTCGAATAATTTCAGGTGTTTGGTGACAACTGTTTTCAATATCGGTGGCATATCGGTGGCATATAATCAGAACTAGACCCGTTTTATACATGTCTTATTGGCTGGGCCAGATTGTTAAAGATTGGAGGCATTGCTCAGTATTGTTAAGTTTGCTTTTCTTGAATACATGGATCCACACCTAGATAGACCACAAGATGGGACTACATCTAGATATACAACTATATAATCTATAGTTGCCAGTTCCAGATACAAAGTATTTCCTTCATCTGTTTTTTTCAAGTATGTCTTTTAAATTACCAGGGATGTGGGGTATTTAGGTAGTTGATGTCCTATGAGTAGCATGTACTATAAAAGCAAATGGGTTTTTAGATATATTAGGTTTAAATGACAATTCTTTATGTTTTTACTCATGAACAGGGATACCGACGTCGAATGAATGTGGTGAGTTGAGATTTTTTTATATTTTATTATTTAATTTTTTTTTTATTTATCTGTCTGTGTTGTTCATCTCCCCTATATATTTACAACCTATTCTTTAAACTCCCAATACTGAGTTATAATGGAACACACTAAAAACATATAAAGATAACTAACTAAACTAAATGTTTCAGTAGGTTGGTGCGAAGTGTGTACCCCAAACCCCCCAATCCAATTGAGGTCTACTTTTCCTCCAAACCACTTTTTTTTCCTTCTCATCGGATATATCCTGGGCATAGACTTGTATTTCTTGATGGCTTGATGAACAGACCGTGATCTGTGACGTCTGGACACAAGGAGCTTATTGAATATGAATGACGCAAAAAGTCATTTTAAGAGCAAATTTGACGTTGTCTGATGACTTGGCTATATTTTATGCTGGTCTTGCAGTGCCGGGAATGACAAATAGTCGAGTGAAAATATTGGTGTTTGTCAGTGGGTGTGACAAAATAAATCATTAGTTATAGGCCATTTTCAAATGGGTCTCTGTGGTTGATACCAAAAGTAAATTTGATAGTACTGATTCCAATCTGGTGGTCAGCACCAGTGGAGTGACTCTGACTCCAAGATATGTTCCTGACAGGTAACGCATCTAGAAGTGCAGCTACCACCGGGATTTCTTTCTTTATAATTGTGAAAAAATAATTTCTTTTCTTTATTGGTTCCGGAGACATGATTTATTTTGTTGAATATTATTCATGATGTTATTGCGATTTTCTACATCTACAAGTTAATTTTACGGTACCCAATATCAATTCACATCTAGATATACAGCTATATGAACCACTCTATAGTTGCCAATTTCAGATAAAATGGTTTACTTTGTGCGTTTCTTTCAGGTATTTTGGGCCAATATGCTACTAAATGAGTAGGAGTGTGGGGCATTTAAGTAGTCGATGTGCTATGAGTAGTATATATATAAAGGCAAATGGGTTTTTTTAGAAAGATTATGTTTAATGACACTTCTTGATCTTTTACTCATGAACAGGGTCAAGAATATGGTGCATATTCGTCAATCGTAAGTTGAAATGCCTTTTACATTTCGAAAAAAAACTAGCTTCCAAAATGCTTCATTTTATATTTATTATTTGTTTTAACTACGAAGCAACACATTCTGACTTTACGCGCATGCATGTCACGTTATGTCAGCCCATCCAAGAATACAATAATTCAACGGAAAAGTTAGAGTAAATCTTAGTCTCTTTATACGTATTATTTTAATTCATGTAATGTATAATATATAATTCAAATAATATATATAGTTTTTTCCACGAAGCATTGATAATAATGCTTCTCTCATTTGTATACCAAAAAATACATACTTTAATATAATATTAATAATCAAATAATCCGAATTGTTTCCGAACCATTCTCTGAAAAGTGCCTCAAAATTGTTGCACAGCCTTGGAATGTTTTGTCATTCGTCGTTCTCCGCTCTCTCGCTAGCTCAGTTTTTGGTTGAGCATGGCGTACTCTCAATTAGGTGTGTGCATGCCCTTTCGAGAAAAAAGGGAAATCAACTATAACTTGACTTTACAATAATACTACTTACTTTTCCCCAAATCCAAAAGACGTACATTACAGTAAATTAAACATATCAAACAAGGGAATAAAACAAAACAGACAATTAAACTAACAAGCAGATCAAGTGTAAATCAGATTTTAAATAAATGTAAAAATGTTTGAAGAAAGAAAGAAAGAGACATTAGTCATTCCTCCTGTATGTTGAGACTATGGGATGATGAACGCCTGATCCACATCTTTCCTCTGCGGTTACTAAGCACCTCAATGCCCTGCAAAATCATGTCAGAAATGAAATGATTGGACAGATTGACGTGCTGACCCACAGGAGTGTCAAGCGTATGGGTTTTTACTGTGGATCTGTGGCCAGAACCGTTTCTTTAGTGAGTTCTTAAGTCTCACCAATTTACTGAATACCACAAATCCTGCAAGATAGCATATACTTTATGTTAGAAGTAGTACATGTAATACGTGGCCTGGATTTGGTGGTCAGCACCAGTGGAGTGACTCTTGAAGGAGTCTGACTCCAAGATATGTTCCTGACAGGTAACGCATCTAGAAGTGTAGTCAATATTCCCTATTGGTTCCGGAGACATGATTTATTTTGTTGAATATTATTCATGATGTTATTGCGATTTTCTACATCTACAAGTTAATTTTACGGTACCCAATATCAATTCACATCTAGATATACAGCTATATGAACCACTCTATAGTTGCCAATTTCAGATAAAAATGGTTTACTTTGTGCGTTTCTTTCAGGTATTTTAGGCCAATATGCTACTAAATGAGTAGGAGGTGGGGGCATTTAAGTAGTCGATGTGCTATGAGTAGTATATATTATAAAGGCAAATGGGTTTTTAGAAAGATTATGTTTTAATGACACTTCTTGATCTTTTTACTCATGAACAGGGTCAAGAATATGGTGCATATTCGTCAATCGTAAGTTGAAATGCCTTTTACATTTCGAAGGAAAACTAGCTTCCAAAATGCTTCATTTTATATTTATTATTTGTTTTAACTACGAAGCAACACATTCTGACTTTTACGCGCATGCATGTCACGTTATGTCAGCCCATCCAAGAATACAATAATTCAACGGAAAAGTTAGAGTAAATCTTACCTAGTCTCTTATACTTATTATTTTAATTCATGTAATGTATAATATATAATTCAAATAATATATATATGTTTTTTCACATCTAGATATACAGCTATATGAACCAATCTGTAGTTGCCAGTTTCATATACAAATGGTTTACTTTGTGCGTTCCTTTCAGGTATTTTAGGCCAATATTCTACTAAATGAGTGGCATCAACAAACACGACTAAAATCGCCAAGGAGGTGGGGGCATTTAAGTAGTCGATGTGCTATGAGTAGTATGTATTATAAAGGCAAATGGGTTTTTAGAGAGATTATGTTTTAATGACACTTGTTGATCTTTTTACTCATGAACAGGGTCAAGAATATGGTGCATCATCGTCAATCGTAAGTTGAAATGCCTTTTACATTTCGAAGAAAAACTAGCTTCCAAAATGCTTCATTTTATATTTATTATTTGTTTTAACTACGAAGCAACACATTCTGACTTTTACGCGCATGCATGTCACGTTATGTCAGCCCATCCAAGAATACAATAATTCAACGGAAAAGTTAGAGTAAATCTTACCTAGTCTCTTATACTTATTATTTTAATTCATGTAATGTATAATATATAATTCAAATAATATATATATGTTTTTTTCACATCTAGATATACAGCTATATGAACCAATCTATAGTTGCCAGTTTCATATACAAATGGTTTACTTTGTGCGTTCCTTTCAGGTATTTTAGGCCAATATTGTACTAAATGAGTGGCATCAACAAACACGACTAAAATCGCCAAGGAGGTGGGGGCATTTAAGTAGTCGATGTGCTATGAGTAGTATGTATTATAAAAGGCAAATGGGTTTTAGAGAGATTATGTTTTAATGACACTTGTTGATCTTTTTACTCATGAACAGGGTCAAGAATATGGTGCATCATCGTCAATCGTAAGTTGAAATGCCTTTTACATTTCGAAGAAAAACTAGCTTCCCAAAATGCTTCATTTTATATTTTATTATTTGTTTTAACTACGAAGCAACACATTCTGACTTTTACGCGCATGCATGTCACGTTATGTCAGCCCATCCAAGAATACAATAATTCAACGGAAAAGTTAGAGTAATCTTACCTAGTCTCTTATACGTATTATTTTAATTCATGTAATGTATAATATATAATTCAAATAATATATATGTTTTTCCACGAAGCATTGATAATAATGCTTCTCTCATTTGTATACCAAAAAATACATACTTTTAATATAATATTAATAATCAAATAATCCGAATTGTTTCGAACCATTCTCTGAAAAAGTGCCTCAAAATTGTTGCACAGCCTTGGAATGTTTTGTCATTCGTCAGTTCTCCGCTCTCTCGCTAGCTCAGTTTTTTGGTTGAGCATGGCGTACTCTCAATTAGGTGTGTGCATGCCTTTCGAGAGAAAAGGGAAATCAACTATAACTTGACTTTACAATAATACTACTTACTTTTCCCCAAATCCAAAAGACCTGCATTGCAGTAAATTAAACATATCATACAAGGGAATAAAACAAAACAGACAATTAAACTAACAAGCAGATCAAGTGTAAATCAGATTTTAAATAAATGTAAAAATGTTTGAAGAAAGAAAGAAAAAAAGAGACATTAGTCATTCCCTCCCTGTATGTTGAGACTATGGGGATGAACGCCTGATCCACATCTTTCCTCTGCGGTTACTAAGCACCTCAATGCCCTGCAAAATCATGTCAGAAATGAAATGATTGGACAGATTGACGTGCTGACCCACAGGAGTGTCAAGCGTATGGGTTTTTACTGTGGATCTGTGGCCAGAACCGTTTCTTTAGTGAGTTCTTAAGTCTCACCAATTTACTGAATACCACAAATCCTGCAAGATAGCATATACTTTATGTTAGAAGTAGTACATGTAATACGTGGCCTGGATTTGGTGGTCAGCACCAGTGGAGTGACTCTTGAAGGAGTCTGACTCCAAGATATGTTCCTGACAGGTAACGCATCTAGAAGTGTAGTCAATATTCCCTATTGGTTCCGGAGACATGATTTATTTTGTTGAATATTATTCATGATGTTATTGCGATTTTCTACATCTACAAGTTAATTTTACGGTACCCAATATCAATTCACATCTAGATATACAGCTATATGAACCAATTCTATAGTTGCCAATTTCAGATAAAAATGGTTTACTTTGTGCGTTTCTTTCAGGTATTTTAGGCCAATATTCTACTAAATGAGTAGGAGGTGGGGGCATTTAAGTAGTCGATGTGCTATGAGTAGTATATATTATAAAGGCAAATGGGTTTTTAGAAAGATTATGTTTTAATGACACTTCTTGATCTTTTTACTCATGAACAGGGTCAAGTAAATGGTGCATATTCGTCAATCGTAAGTTGAAATGCCTTTTACATTTCGAAGGAAAACTAGCTTCCAAAATGCTTCATTTTATATTTATTATTTGTTTTAACTACGAAGCAACACATTCTGACTTTTACGCGCATGCATGTCACGTTATGTCAGCCCATCCAAGAATACAATAATTCAACGGAAAAGTTAGAGTAAATCTTACCTAGTCTCTTATACTTATTATTTTAATTCATGTAATGTATAATATATAATTCAAATAATATATATATGTTTTTTTCACATCTAGATATACAGCTATATGAACCAATCTATAGTTGCCAGTTTCATATACAAATGGTTTACTTTGTGCGTTCCTTTCAGGTATTTTAGGCCAATATTGTACTAAATGAGTGGCATCAACAAACACGACTAAAATCGCCAAGGAGGTGGGGGCATTTAAGTAGTCGATGTGCTATGAGTAGTATGTATTATAAAGGCAAATGGGTTTTTAGAGAGATTATGTTTTAATGACACTTCTTGATCTTTTTACTCATGAACAGGGTCAAGAATATGGTTCATCATCGTCAATCGTAAGTTGAAATGCCTTTTACATTTCGAAGAAAAACTAGCTTCCAAAATGCTTCATTTTATATTTATTATTTGTTTTAACTACGAAGCAACACATTCTGACTTTTACGCGCATGCATGTCACGTTATGTCAGCCCATCCAAGAATACAATAATTCAACGGAAAAGTTAGAGTAAATCTTACCTAGTCTCTTATACGTATTATTTTAATTCATGTAATGTATAATATATAATTCAAATAATATATATGTTTTTTCCACGAAGCATTGATAATAATGCTTCTCTCATTTGTATACCAAAAATACATACTTTAATATAATATTAATAATCAAATAATCCGAATTGTTTCCGAAACATTCTCTGAAAAGTGCCTCAAAATTGTTGCACAGCCTTGGAATGTTTTGTCATTCGTTAGTTCTCCGCCTCTCGCTAGCTCAGTTTTTGGTTGAGCATGGCGTACTCTCAATTAGGTGTGTGCATGCCCTTTCGAGAGAAAAAGGAAATCAACTATAACTTGACTTTACAATAATACTACTTACTTTTCCCCAAATCCAAAAAGACGTACATTACAGTAAATTAAACATATCAAACAAGGAATAAACAAAACAGACAATTAAACTAACAAGCAGATCAAGTGTAAAGATCAGATTTTAAATAAATGTAAAAATGTTTGAAGAAAGAAAGAAAAAAGACATTAGTCATTCCCTCTCCTGTATGTTGAGACTATGGGGATGAACGCCTGATCCACATCTTTCCTCTGCGGTTACTAAGCACCTCAATGCCCTGCAATATCATGTCAGAAATGAAATGATTGGACAGATTGACGTGCTGACCCACAGGAGTGTCAAGCGTATGGGTTTTTACTGTGGATCTGTGGCCAGAACCGTTTCTTTAGTGAGTTGTTAGTCTCACCAATTTACTGAATACCACAAATCCTGCAAGATAGCATATACTTTATGTTAGAAGTAGGACATGTAATACGTGGCCTGGATTTGGTGGTCAGCACCAGTGGAGTGACTCTTGAAGGAGTCTGACTCCAAGATATGTTCCTGACAGGTAACGCATCTAGAAGTGTAGTCAATATTCCCTGGTGGATAGGAGGAATGGAATTGTCATTAGTATGGGCACCTGAGACAAGTAGGTCCCTTAGGTTAGCGGGGCGTCTGAAAACAGTTATATGCTCCTCAGGGAGTGAACGTTAGAGGCGATCTGAGGTGTGGAGTATATGGGGGATAGCACTGGTAATCTGACATATGGGGGTAGAATGGAAAGACTATTGGCACAGTCTCGGGTTGTGGGATTCTCAGAAAGTACTGACAGTAAGGTGCTTCTTGGGTACCATCGTAGTCTGATGGCTTAGCTATAGACAATGCTAGTCTTGCAGTGCCATGGTTGACAACTAGTTGAGTAAAGATATTGGTGCTTATATGTGGATTTGACAATTAGATCAGTAGTTGCTTATTTTCCTTCTTGCGAATTAAGATATCAATGAAATGGGTCTCTGTGGTTGAGTACTCTGAAGTGAATTTGATAGTCCTGTGGAATAAAATCACGTGGTCAATAAACCTGGTACTACCCATTTAAACTGCATGATCGTTTGTTTAATACAAAGCAATTTTGATGTTACTGGGCAGATCACGTAAATTCTGGAGGTATGCCTATATGCTATATTTATGTATTATTTTGATATTTCATAATTGCCATTTACTACACGTCTGGTTTCGTTTATTGACAGTTAAACATGCTTTTGCCAGGTTATTTGAAATTCTCCCAACAGTAACTTCCGGTTCAATGTTGTGAACCATATTTCTCATTTAGCGACAGTAGAGAAAAACGAGTTGCCCGAAAATTGGTTCTCCCTTGAACCTTTCTCACTTAACGAAGGTTGAGATACGAGTTGTATACGGTTCTTTTCAGAACCTGTATCTCAGCTTCACGTTAGTTGAGATAAACACATGGTGTTACCGCAAACCGAAACGATATCGATATTCCACCATGCAAAGCCTCAAAACTTATAACAGCCACATTACAAGCAAAAACACTGCCACGTATTAACACAATCACTTCGTTGAACCAGACGTTACGGTTGAGAGAATTTAAAATTACCTGGCCAAACCATGTTTAATTGTCAATAAATTGAATTTAATAAAAGGCAAGTGCTGAGTGTGTTCTGGGAGTTTCTAAATCTAATTCATAGGTTACCACTCCGACCTCCGTGGTTTGGGGGGTTATCTCGCGACAGTATGTTTGATATACACATATAAAGCAATGTGATTAAAATAACTGGGTAAAAGGGAAGTATTCATGTTGGTCAAATTAGTATAAAAAGAACAACCACATTACAAATAACAACACTGCGATGTAGAACCGCCTCTCAAGGGTTGATATCTCGCGATTGTAATTCTCATAGTTTCAACACGATCTATGATCCATCCAGAACCGTTGTGAGTCTACTTTTCTATAGCCTCATTGATTTCCGCAAAGGCTGTAATTAATACATCTTCAATATCGTTTGAATCGAGTAAAAGGATGTAGCGTTTATTATGAAACGTTGGAAAGTCATAATCGATCGTACCATCCAGTTTTTCTTTATGCAATTGAATCGTCAAATAAATCATAAGCTTTATCCCTCCAAATTCTCACAAGTCTGAAGTTAACTTGTCTACAATCTTTGACTTGGCCGCGTTAAAAAATACGATTGGATCTTTTTCTTTGCTATGACCGAGCGGTACGGTCATAATTCGCTGGCGCAAACACATTCCGCCGTCGACGGGTGGCTCATCAAAGCTCAACTCTTGTTCGGGAGCGTAAAACCTTTTAATGGCGTCGATGTAGTCTTTTTTAATGTGTCCTCTTTTACCGCTGAAATCTTCGGGTAGGGGAATATTTTTCAGCTTCTAAACGCTCCTTTAGTTGAGCCAATTTTAATTTATACAAAGGCGTTGGTTTCTGTCGTTTTATATATCTTTTTACCGCGTTATACCAAGACCGTTTATTAACTCTGTTCGTTCTACTGTCCCGCACCAAGAATAGTCTTTTATCACGCGCAAAATTCTTCAATTCGCCCAATGTCCATCTCGATAAAAATTGAGTATCCATCGTCTTTACCATCCTACTAGATTTTATGATTTTTTTTTTCGATATCTGTTTTAGAGGCGGCGAGGTTTTATGATCTAAGGATAAAATCAACTTTTTTGGAAAGTGGTCCAGCCCCCTCCCCTTTTTGGGAAAGTGGTCCAGCCCCCTCCCCTTTTTGGGAAAGTGGTCCAGCCCCCTCCCCTTTTGGGGAAAGTGGTCCAGCCCTCTCCCCTTTTTGGGAAGTGGTCCAGCCCCCCACTTAGTATCTACTAGAGATATGATTTTTTTAAAATATTAATCTTGATGTCATTACGATTTCCTACATATAAATGATAAGGTCTTTGGCGGTATCAATTCAATTTGAGGTTCGCAAGTATGGTAACAAATTCTGGTGAAACATTTGGGAGAAGAACAAAGGAGATAGAAACCCAAACAATTTCAGGACGTGTTCGGTGAAACCGAACACAAAATAATTCGAATAATTTCAATAGGTGTTTGATAAAGCAGAAACAACTGTTTTCAACATCGGTGACATATAATCAAAACTAGACCCGGCTGGGCCAGATTGTTAAAGATTGGAGGCATTGCCCAGTACTGTGAAGTTTGCTTCTCTTGAATACATGGATTCCACACCTAGATAGGTGGGACTGCATCTAGATATACAACTATTTATACCAGTTCCAGATACAGTTTCCTTCATCTGTCTTTTTCAAGTATTTTACTCAATGAGTGGCATCAACAAACACGACTAAAATTGCCAAGGAGGTGGGGCATTTAAGTAGTCGATGTCCTATGAGTAGTATGTACTATAAAAGTAATTGGATTTTAGAGAGATTATGTTTAAATGACACTTCTTGATCTTTTTACTCATGGACAGGGACACCCACCTCCAGCACGGCAGGTAATGAGTATGGTGAGTTGAGATTTGTATTTATTTATTTATTTTTATTTTTATTTAACAAAGCTACATACATTCACAAACTTGATAATATTTAGGATAACCATTTGTTCCTATTTCTAGTATGAATCATCATAATTATAGGCAAGGTTATTTTTTGTAATTTTTTTTATTTATTTAAATCTGTCTGTGTTGTTCCTCTCCCCTATATATTTACAACCTATTCTTTAAACTCCCAATGCTGAGTTATAATGGAACACACTAAAACCATATAAACTAAACGTTTCAGTGGGGTGGTGCGAAGTGTGTGTACCCAAACCCCACCCCCCATCCACCGAGGTCTACTTTTCCTCCAAACTACTTTTTTCCCCTTCTTATCATGATATCCATAAGTAGGACGGATATATCCTGGGCATAGACTTGTTTTTTTTTCTTGATGGCTTGATGAACAGACCGTGATCTGTGACCTCTGAACACAGGGTGCTTATTCTTCTTTCGTATGATGATGAGCAGCTTAGAGTGCTAGTAGCTGCATACATCGGTTTGATGACATTAGTTGAAACAGGGTGGACCACGTGAAGGTTGTCATCTCCCACCCCAGGGTGCTTATTGAATACCTATGAATGACGCAAAAAGTCATTTTAAGAGCAAATTTTACGTTGTCTGATGTCTTGGCTATATTTTATGCTGGTCTTGCAGTGCTGGGAATGATAAATAGTCGAGTGAATATATTGGTGCTTATCAGTGGGTATGACAAAATAAATCAATAGTTAGGCCATTTTCCTCCTTGCGAATGACTACATCAAGGAAATAGGTCTCTGTGGTTGAGTATTCTGAAGTGAATTTGATAGTCCTGTGGAATGAATGCATGTGGTAAATAAACCTGGTTAGACTCTCTTCATCACTCGCCCAGATGAAGAATATGTCGTCGAGATAGCGCCACCAAACCCAATGCTCACTATTCACCTCTTTATCTATCTGACACATGCATTGCATAAGCCTAGGGCTATCGCAACTTCAGCGCCAGTGAAGGAATCTATGTTATTTTGTCCGCTTGGTTATCTGTCCGAACACCTACCTTCATTCAGTTTTAATGTTGTTGGGGATAAGTCTCAGCCATCTAACTACAGGCCAATCAGTCTGATATATGTTGTTGGGAAGTTGAGTGTTTCCTCAAACATTCACTGCTTGAGTATCTTGAGTCTAACAATCTACAAAGTGATGCCCAGTATGGCTTTCGTCATGCTAGGTGATAAGGTCTTTGACGGCGCCCAATATCAATTCACATCTAGATATACAGCTATATGAACCACTCTATAGTTGCCAGTTTCAGATAAAAATGGTTTACTTTGTGCGTTTCTTTCAGGTATTTTAGGCCAATATTGTACTAAATGAGTGGCATCAACAAACAAGACTAAAATCGCCAAGGAGGTGGGGCATTTAAGTAGTCGATGTCCTATGAGTAGTATGTACTATAAAAGTAAATGGATTTTAGAGATATTATGTTTAAATGACACTTCTTGATCTTTTTACTCATGGACAGGGATACCAACGTCTACGTCAAAGGCGGGTAATGAGTATGGTGAGTTGAGATTTGTATTTATTTATTTATTTTTATTTTTATTTAACAAAGCTACATACATTCACAAACTTGATAATATTTAGGATAACCATTTGTTCCTATTTCTAGTAAGAATCATCATAATTATAGGCAAGGTTATTTGTTGTTATTTTTTTTATTTATTTAAATCTGTCTGTGTTGTTCCTCTCCCCTATATATTTACAACCTATTCTTTAAACTCCCAATGCTGAGTTGTAATGGAACACACTAAAACCATATAAACTAAACGTTTCAGTGGGGTGGTGCGAAGTGTGTACCAAACCCCCATCCACCGAGGTCTACTTTTCCTCCAAACTACTTTTTTCCCCTTCTTATCATGATATCCATAAGTAGGACGGATATATCCTGGGCATAGACTTGTTTTTTTCTTGATGGCTTGATGAACAGACCGTGATCTGTGACCTCTGAACACAAGGTGCTTATTGAATACCTATGAATGACGCAAAAAATCATTTTAAGAGCAAATTTGACGTTGTGTGATGACTTGGCTATATTTTATGCTGGTCTTGCAGTGCCGGGAATGACAAATAGTCGAGTGAATATATTGGTGTTTATCAGTGCGTGTGACAAAATAAATCATTAGTTATAGGCCATTTTCCTCCTTGCGAATGACGACATCAAGGAAATGGGTCTCTGTGGTTGAGTATTCTGAAGTGAAATTGATAGTACTGATTCCAATCTGGTGGTCAGCACCAGTGGAGTGACTCTGACTCCAAGATATGTTCCTGACAGGTAACGCATCTAGAAGTGCATCTAAACATTTCGTGCCGGATGGGAGAAATGGAGCTACCACCCGGAATGTTTTCTTTATAATTGTTAAAAAATAATTGTGTTTCTTTATTGGTTCCGGAGATATGATTTATTTGGTTGAATATTAATCTTGATGTTATTGCGATTTTCTACATCTACATGATAATTTTACGGCGCCCAATATCAATTCACATCTAGATATACAGCTATATGAACCAATCTATAGTTGCCAGTTTCATATAAAAATGGTTTACTTTGTGCGTTTCTTTCAGGTATTTTAGGCCAATATTCTACTAAATGAGTGGCATCAACAAACACGACTAAAATCGCCAAGGAGGTGGGGGCATTTAAGTAGTCGATGTGCTATGAGTAGTATGTATTATAAAGGCAAATGTGTTTTTAGAGAGATTATGTTTTAATGACACTTGTTGATCTTTTTACTCATGAACAGGATCAAGAATATGGTGCATCATCGCTAATGGTAAGTTGAAATGCCTTTTACATTTCTAAGGAAAACTAGCTTCCAAAATGCTTCATTTTATATTTATATTTGTTTTAACTACTAAGCAGTACATTACGACTTTTACGCGCATGCATCTCACGTTATGTCAGCCCATCCAAGAATACAATAATTCAACGGAAAAGTTAGAGCAAATCTTAGCTAGCCTCTTATACGTATTATTTTAATTCATGTAATGTATAATATATAATTCGAATAATATATATGTTTTTTCCACGAAGCATTCATAATAATGCTTCTCTCATTTGTATACAAAAAAGAAATACTTTAATATAATATTAATAATCAAATAATCGGAATTGTTTCGGAACCATTCTCTGAAAAGTGCCTTAAAATTGTTGCACAGCCTTGGAATGTTTTGTAGTATCTACTAGAGATATGATTTTTTTAAATATTAATCTTGATGTCATTACGATTTCCTACATCTAAATGATAAGGTCTTTGGCGGTATCAATTGTCAGGGTGTTTATGGTTTAATATTGAGAATCAAACCCATCTTTCCTAAGTAGCTTCTTGGCAAATAAATAGGCAAACGACCCATTTTAATGATTGAGTTGTTGTAAAGAAAAAAAATGTAATACAGTAGTATGTTAGATGGGCGTCCTGGGTTTAAAAAAAATGAAATAAAATCGAAGACGTAAAAAGCACAAAAATTTGAAATAAAAAACGGGAAAACGGGAAAGACGCTAAAAAAATTTTTGGGAATTAATTTGATTGACGTTAATTATGCAAAAGACGTCATCAAAATATTGATGACGCATAAAATATGAAAAGAATGTTTGTGGGGGTTTAAAAAGTTTTAAAATAGAAAAAGAAAAAAAAGGAAAAAAAATTGAAAAGTAAAAGAATATTATATTTTATGAAAAATATGAGTAACAAAACAAAAATGTACGTTTTTGTAAAAGGTTAAAGTAGGAAAAAAAAGTGTTGCCTACTTAGTTCCCAAATGGGGGTTTTGGGGGTTTCATAACTGGAAAATAAAATGGGAAAATATACCACTGAGGGAAGTAAAAAGGACAAAAACAAAAATAAGTTTATTACAAAATGTGCAAAGAAATCAAAAATTAAACGTACAAAGTTCATAAAAAATTTTAAAAGACAAAGCTAGACGTAAATATAATTTTGTGATGAAAAATTATTAGAAAAAAATGTTAGAAAAAATAAGTTTATAAAAAAAAGTTTCAAACAAAATGGGGTAAAATTTAAAAAAAAAAAAAATATTATTTTACTATAAAAATGGGGAGAAATGAAGAAATAAGAAAAAATATTTATAAAATGGACATTATCAAATTAAAGACGCGCTCAAGACCAAAG
>CM055830.1:36913943-36953600 GCA_029582265.1 Zoroaster sp. YZ-2022
CAGTGCTTAAGTGCGCTTTTCTGAGGCATCCTTTGGTTTCATTACCAGAAATGATAAATGAAAATGAAATGAAATGAAAATAGGTATCTATGACAGAAAGCCCCATATCATTATAGAATGACAAACTGTAGCCCAGGGAAAATCATGAATTCAAAGTTGAGAACAAGTGGAAAAACAATTATCAAAGTAGATTTTCGATTTTAAATAACTATACTCCTATAATATACGAGATAAAAGGTGAACACGGTCAAACAATTTATATGAAATTTGGCCGATGGACGGAAATTAAGAAAGAAAGGGTAAAAATTATCCGGTTTTAGGTCATAGTTTTAAAATCGGTGCGGTGACGATTTTTAATTAATTAATTCATTTTATTTAAATAGTTTTTCAGCCAGTGAAATACGTCCACATATGTATACTCGGTTATTGGAACCCAGGCCCAAATTTCCCATACACACAGTATAGTGGCTCAGAGGGCCGCACAAATCGGACAAACGTTCATGTGAAAAAGTCGTTTAAAAACATAGCGCGACGGATTTCCAATCGATCCAGCAATTTTGGCTGCCAATTGGACATCGTTTCAGCAACCAAAAAGAAAAACTAAACTAAATGCCGACACATGACTCGATCTGAGGCGACGTCGCCGCCGGAAACCAGAAACAGTAGATTTTGTTGGGGGCTAACAGCCGGTGGATCTAAAAAATTAATTTACGGTACAACCTCCGGAAATTTCAGAAAACTGCCAATTCTTGCAAAGAACAGGGAAAGCAAAGGACAGAGTTAAGGAACAACTCTCAAAAAAGGGTGTTAAAATAACATTTTGAAACACTGTTACAGTGTGGTTGAAATTACAGATGTTATCAACACCATCATGACAAGTTAAATGGTCAACTGTCGGAAACTGGACAAAATCCAATTTGATGAGGATACTGGTCCATTTAAAAACAAAAATCTTAGTAATGTTTAATATTTATTTTTCTCTTCAAAAAGACATTTAAACCTTTAGTAATAATATTGGCCCAAAAGAGACTAAGCGAATTATCAATTAGCCTTAACCAAAGCTGCAGTGGTTTGGAACACTAAGGAAGTCTACTGTGAGTCTGAGGTCAGCTTTTTTCCTAAAACTGCAGGAGTAGGTAGGTAAAAGGAACGGTCTTTTTTTTAAGTTGACCTCATAAATCCCCAATGATGATTTTTTGTAAGGTCTTTATGACCTAAACCTATAGTGAGAAACCTATACATGTACAATTTGTTTTAGTATACAGATAATGACTATACAAAACTAACGTTAACAATTTTGTCATTAGTGTGCTGGCAATCCAATCTTTGGTGTAGGAATTTTGTTGTTGTCAAAGTAGGCATGAATTTGTGTGGGACCCAACTTCGTGCCTTCACCAACTCGTACCTGCACTATAGTCAACTCGTACCTTCACTGCACCAAGTTGACCTCATAAATCCTCAATGATTTTTGTAAGGTCTTTATGACCTAAACCTATAGTGAGAAACCTATAATGTACAATTTGTTTTAGTATACAGATAATGACTATACAAAACTAACGTTAACATTTTTGTCATTAGTGTGCTGGCAATCCAATCTTTGGTGTAGGAATTTTGTTGTTGTCAAAGTAGACATGAATTTGTGGGACCAACTCGTGCCTTCACCAACTCGTACCCTGCACTATAG
This sequence comes from Zoroaster sp. YZ-2022, assembly GCA_029582265.1. Lineage (NCBI taxonomy): Eukaryota > Metazoa > Echinodermata > Asteroidea > Forcipulatida > Zoroasteridae > Zoroaster > Zoroaster sp. YZ-2022. The sequence continues at coordinate 36,915,628 of CM055830.1, forward strand.
TCAACTCGGTACCTTCACCGCACCAAGTGCACCTTGCGGACGCGTCACCATGTACAAATGAAGGAACATAGTCACAGATTTGAGTGATGTAACATAACGTTGATGGTGTATACAACGTTTTGTATAGCTGTAGTTGGTAGGGGAAACAAGAAACTCGACATGGAATGAAATTTAGATGAGTGCCATCCATTAACATTGTCATCAATCATATCCTAAATTTTAGGCCATTCTCAGACGGTCCTACTAAAAACCGACAACTCACGACAACTCACGACAACTTGTTGTGAGTTGTCGGCAGTTGTTGTCAGTCATGTCAGTTGTCGTTAGTTGTCGGTTTTTGAGTGATGTAACATAACGTTGATGGTGTATACAACGTTTTGTATAGCTGTAGTTCGCAGGGGAAACAAGAAACTCGACATGGAATGAAATTTAGATGAGTGCCATCCATTAACATTGTCATCAATCATATCCTAAATTTTAGGCCATTCTCAGACGGTCCTACTAAAAACCGACAACTGACGACAACTCACGACAACTCATGATAACTCAGGACAACTCTGTTGTGAGTTGTTGTCATCATAGTTGTCGGTTTTTAGTAGGACCCGGTCCTACTAAAAACCAACAACTCACGACAACTGACGACAACTCACAACAACTCACGACAACCACATTTTCAAAAACTTAAAGCCTGTATGTAATGGTCAATTTCAAGATCAGGATTAGGCCTATAACTTAGGTTGGGGGTCGCATCATAACATTCATAGTCCAACAAGAACGGAACAGCTTTGTGTTCGTCCGTAGGACAAACACCGGTAAAAAAAATTGATCAAGAGCTTCAGTGATGATAAACAAAGGGAGTTAAGTAGTATGCCGCTCTCTTTGTGAAAATTGTTGAGCGTCAAATCGACCTAAAATCGGCCAATGCATCTTTAAGGCCTGAACCCAATGGTCAATGTCAAGATCAGGCGTAGGCCTACAACTTAGGTTGAGGGTCGCGTCATAATCATAGTCCAACAACAACGGAACAGCTTGGTGTTCGTCCATAGGACAAACACCTAATGTCTAGTTCTTTTTGTTTCTCTCTCCTTGACTGTCATTTTAAGATTGAAATGCATTGGAACTGAAACCACATACCATGTTTTTCAAAGACAATGATCTAGCAGTATGCACAAGTACCTAAAGAATAAAAAGACATCACACATTCAACTTTATAAAAATAATTCAACAACTTAATTTCAAAATTTCATACACTTGTTTCTACTTTTGTTCTTAACAACTTTATGCATCCCATTGGTTGACATATGATATTAAGACATTTGTATACCTATCAGCAAGGAATTTTGCTTCAGAATAAAAGTATCCCAAGCATTTTTGTTGTACTGTTAAACACAGGTTTTGTTTTGTTTATATTTTGAGTTCTTGACTTCAAACTTCTGAAATTTGACTTTGAAAAGGCACACAGTGTGCGCGAAGGCAGTGCACCATGAGGGCCGGGCCATTCGATTTGAAAACATGTAGATTGAGTCTTGGGTACCGGTAAATTTGAAGTGGAAAATTTCACAAATCAAACGTATTATGTTTTATACACAGAAAATTGGTAAGTTTCATTAATAAATAGGCCTATGAAAAAATGAAAAAAAAAAAAAAAACCCGACCCGAGATTTCAGCACTTTTGGGTCGGTCGGTGGGGGGCAACTCAACATTTTTTCTTGGCCTTATACAAATGACGACAAGCAGATGAAAATCACTCACTATTAAAACTATTTGAACGTTATAATGAATATGATGACAATCTGGATGAATATTTCACAGGTTGGTTGTACAATATCGAAGGAAGGATACTTTATGCTTTTACCAACATTACCAGTAGTGTATAATAAATTAAATCATTATATTTAGAATTTAAAAAAAAAAAATGTTGAAATGGATTACAATTGTCGTCCCATTTAATTAATTTATTCATTTTATTTGTGTGGCCTCAGTGTATCAATCTAATGGCATTAGGATAATGTTAACTGTATTAAAACAAAACATTCGGTCCGCGTGTTTTTTTTTTACTAGAAAAATATAATTTTAATAATTTAAATAAAACTGGATTAGCCTCTTAATATTTTGTTTGGCATTAAAGGTAAGGTATAATTCATTAGTATAGCCTGATTACAAAATTACCTTATTATTATCCCAAAAGCCAGCTTTATGTGAAGTTGGCAAAAAGATACCAATCATTCTGAAAATGATCTTATTTCAGTGAAAATACGAATAAATACATACACATTTACAAAATGTTGCCAGACGGTTGCTACAAGTGATTTCTGTAAAAATTGTGATTTTTCCGCAATGACTTAGACTCGAACATTGAGCTGAAACATTGACATGTTGGTTGATTAAAAAATGTATTTAGTAATTCAAAGAAAGAGAGTACACTCGTTGAAGCAGTGTTGCCAACACTACCAATGTAGGCCTACATTCCTTTAAAGAGGCAATATCGTCACGATCAACAGGTCATGGAATCGGAGTGCTAGTTTTAGATTAACTCAGTGATTGCAATAATACCACAACATGATAAGGTCATATTACTGTTGCTGCTGCATAAATGAACCATTAATTTTCAGTCACTATGTTAATATTAAACTATAGGATATCGATTCTATGCCCTGTCGAAAGTCTGCTCTGATCGTGACGATGCCCCTTTAACCCGCTGTATCTTTTAGAGAACAAAATATAATGCGTCCACGCCGGCGGCCGGTTCCTCGTCAACTTCGTCCTCAGGGCTTTGAGAAGTATCGACCCTTCGCTTGTCCCCACCGCCTTTCGACCCTGACCTGAGTGAGTACCAGTAAATTACACCTTCTGGGAACGTGGTTGTGACGCGTAGGTACGAAACGTTTACGAACCAGTACGAACACGCGTACGACCCACGTGGTTTGTGTGTGCGTATATATAGCTAGTAATATGAGGTAGCCATTTTGTGCAACGTGAGTGTGGTGGTGAAGACATGACGAAGACGAAGAATGGCTTGAGGTTTTTCTGCGTTGGTCTTTAATTTAAGCTCCATGAAACAGTTTCCAAAGTAAATGGAGGTTTGTTATTTTGTGGAAAGAATCTCGAACCCAACCCGCAACCGCCCTAAAGTGCACAATGTCTGGAGTAGCTATAGAATACAGGGCCAAAATTTTCCCTTTTTATGAATTTGACCTCGTCGTACTCGTAGTCGTAGGAACCGCAGTTGTGTATTTAATTTAAGTGAGATTACGTAAATTTATGAGAAGTAACTTTTGGTGTGGCCCTGCATTCTATAGTGTAGTTGTACCCAATGCCTAAACGTTTAATGTTAACTTAAGTCTTTTTAAGCATGTGTTTTCATGTTTTTATATACTACTCAAAACAATTTAGGGAACAAAACAATTTAGGGAAAACTGGAATAATCTCATGATAAAGGATGCATGTACAGTAGTGATTACACATTTCATGACATGACTACTGAAAGAGAGAGGGGGTTGCAAATGAAAATCCCGGTTCATGGAACATTCCAATAACGGGTGTGACCACTTCTTGCAGTAAATCCGGTGTTCCCTAAATTGTTTTGTTCCCTAAATTGTTTTGAGTAGTGTATTTACGTTAGCACAACAAAATACTCACTGGCATGACTGGATTAACGTTAGCCCAAATAAGGACTCGTCTATGCAGTGAAACGGAGTCCTATCTAACAGTCAGGGGGTCAGTCGCCGCACTGACAATTTCTTTGTTTAAATCTTAGGCCTACCTGTGTGGGAGGCTGAAACTCAGTACTAAACTTCCATGAACGAATATAATGACAAGCGCTAAGGTCCAAATTTCAAAATATAACGTTTTAAATGTTTAAAGTCATTTTTAAAGTAATACATGTGTAATATGTGCTATGTTTTGACGAGGAAACATTGTTTATTTCAAACACATGTCACAGCACTTAAACTTTCCACACACGTCTAGAATTTTTTTTTCCTTAACCCACATAAATTATAATGTAGAATTAGCCCAACTAATCCTCACCATGAAAATATCCAATAAGTTAGAACTTAGATAAAGAAAAAAGGGCAACCATTGGTTATAACAATCATGAACATTGCCTCCCAGTGTTTGTAATAGCATTCACAGACAGGAATCACTTTAATATTCCTGCAATATTTCTACAAACTCTGAACATCAATATCTTCAGGTATCTGGTTATCTGCTGACCATCATATACCACCATTACTGCAATAATACCAATTTGTTTGATCAAATTACATGCAGTTTTGGTTGAAGAAGCATTGAACAAATGAATGTTACATTTGTATTACCGCAGTAATTACAGAATTTTGAGAACTCTTAAATTGAAATTTATTAAATCCGAGAGGAAATGATGGTGGCACCCAGTGAAATGATTGACATAATACACTATATGTGTGTGCTTCTAAATGTAACATCTGCAAACAATATTGTATTTATCTATTGGAAACAAAACATCAAAAAGTATAGATGAAAAAAATGTCAACCTTCCATTAACCCTAACTTTCTTTTGACCTCTAGCCGAGGGCGCCCTACTCAAATGACGTCATGTGCATAAGGTCTTATAGACCTAGCTGCTGGAGGAGGAAAGGAAAGAAGGTAGGTGTGTCATACAATACAATTTATTTAACGACAACATTTGGGCATGGAGGAACGTTATGATGATTTGTTTTGGCCACATCAAAAATGATGTTGACAGTTTATCAGTATAACGTTAACGTTAACATAACGTTAGTCCGAATGCCTCTTCCGTTCACTTCACAGACACAGTCTCCTATTTTTAGAATAATTATGTAATTTGTCGCTGTTCATTATAATATCCAGCCACTCGGTCCATTATCACCCATGCATGGCCACGGTCTTGAATCTGTACTTAAACCCCAGTATACACTTTTGGTAAACTTTAAAAGAATCAAGTCAAGATTATATTTATTACTATTAAAACCAAGCTGTGAAACTCAGATTATTTCATTGTGTTGTTAACAAGAAAATAGTGATAATGTAAAATGCATTTGTTTTTCCCTGATCAGCGATTGAATGCGACAAGATAAGCCTAGAGAACAGTCATCATGTCAGCAGCAATGAGTAGGAATGACTCCTCTATCCATGAGGGATTTCTGTATCCCATTTGCTTACAAGATGTAAACTCTGTCTACCAGCTGCAGACGCACTTTGAAGATAATCACAGTAATGAGGACAAGGCTGTGTTACATCAACTAAAAGGATTCTTTGGTTAGTGTCATTAACCCTAACTCCCTAAGCATTGTTACTGAACAATAAAAATCCTTCAAAATCCTCCAACTGCCTTTGTTGTCTAGGGAGTTAGGGTTAATACACCTATAGAGTCTGTACCCCTACCCCCGCCTCCCCTTCCCCGGTGGCCCACATCCATCCTGGGGAATATGTAAGATAATGTGACACATTGGCAGACATTTTCCTTGATAGGCATGGGTGATGGTCAGGTACAGTCCCTGTCCTGTACTGTAGTCTGTACATAGTGCAAACACTGGATGCACCGGTCTTTAATACTACTCAATCCTCCCTGTTCTATTTATTCCAAGGCAAAGCCAAGAAGTTGTTAAGTAAACAAGATGAGCCATCAGTGGATGTTGTGGATGTTGTTGAGGAGGTGATGGTGGGACCAGTGACTACATCAACATGTGTTGGAGGATTTGATGATGCACTTTGGGCACCACAAGAATTAGGTTAGTGGTGTAATACACAAAAACGACTAACTGTGCACTCTTATCTTATTGTCAGTAGTTTGGGATTTAAAAAATAAACAACATTCAAATTACTAATTAAAGACCCTGTACATCAATGTTTATACAAAAATCATATTAAAGTTTTACCCAAGCTCAATGTTTTTGGAGTAAAATTAATAATGGTGTTAGCTACATGTGTGATTCCTGCAATATTTCTACAAACTCTGAACATCAATATCTTCAGGTATCTGGTTATCTGCTGACCATCATATACCACCATTACTGCAATAATACCAATTTGTTTGATCAAATTACATGCACAGTTTTGGTTGAAGAAGCATTGAACAAATGAATGTTACATTTGTATTACCGCAGTAATTACAGAATTTTGAGAACTCTTAAATTGAAATTTATTAAATCCGAGAGAGGAAATGATGGTGGCACCCAGTGAAATGATTGACATAATACACTATGTGTGTGCTTCTAAATGTAACATCTGCAAACAATATTGTATTTATCTATTGGAAACAAAACATCAAAAAGTATAGATGAAAAAAATGTCAACCTTCCATTAAAGGATAGGCGCTATGTTGGCAAAACGCCTTTTCACTGTAATTTGTCTCTAGAATTGTTGAATTACCAATTAGTTATTTTTACTTTAACAAATAGGTAAATTAAGTAAGACTAATTGCGGTGACACCATGTGAAATTATCTATTGAGTAGTAATTAGTTCTGAAAAGAACTGGAGGTTACAACTTGACGTTTTGATCAGTATGCTCTGATCATATTCAGCACTTATGGCCTGTACTTCTTGCCAGGTTGTAATTTTGCCTAATAACTACTCAATAGAGAATTTCACATAGTGTCACTGCAATTAGTCTTACTTATCCTCTTCACCATGCAAAGCTACAAGTTTTACCTAAATAGGTAAATTAATTATTCCATTTTGTAATTCCTTATGTAACTACTTTCTTACCCTAACAGCACATGGGAAGCTTAAAACACAAAAACAAGTTATTACATAGAGAAAGAGTTCGTTATCAGCCGTACCCCATAAAACGAGATGTACTACAAGGTATGATATGAACAAAGATGGACCTGATAGTGTTATTCACTCTGTGCATAAGCAGTTACATCACCACTGATCAATGTGGCAACCCTAGTGTGTCCATTTAAGTGCATGCAGAATCACTAGAGAGCTACGATATTCATGCAGCTGATAACATACATTGTGTAAAAAACCCATTTGAGGTTAAAGGATCCTTTAATGAGCTGTTTTGGATGATATTAACAACATTAACTGGATCCCAGAGGAGAGAAAATATACCTTTGTACCCCCCCAAAAAAAATATAAATAAATAAATAAATAAACAAAATTTACAATTGTTATAAAACAAGTAAAGCAATACTTATCCTGTTAGGAGGAAAAGGGAATGAAAACTTTTCAATGTTTTTGAAAACACTTGAAGATTTTAATACAATAACATACCTGTGGTTATTCTTCCTTAGTGGACAAGCAACTTCAAACACAGCAATAAGAACACCAGCAAGTTACCGTGGGGAAAGAACAAATGGAAAGAATACAACAATTCATGGAACCAGGATAATTCCTTCAGCAGTTATGGATCACACCAAGGTATTTCACTGAGGCAACTCAATCAATCAAGCGGGTTCCTTCAGCAGTTATGGATCAAACATTCCTTGCCAAACCAATTATTACAAACTGCACTATGAATGATATGCCTCTGTCTTAGTTTGTATACCTCTCTTTGATTGTATAATTTAAAATTTGTATTATTATTTGTGTTATTTTATTTTGTAGATTTCTTTACTGTGATGAATATGCAACTCTGCTATATAATGAACATCCATCATGGGGCCAATCCAGTACACATCCAAACAGAATATTCACTATAGTGGTGTTTGGTTAAAGTGATTCCTGTCTGTGAATGCTATTACAAACACTGGGAGGCAATGTTCATGATTGTTATAACCATTTGGTACAGTTCAATGTTATAAGCTCACTATGACTTCTAACTGTATAAATGCCAGAGGGGTATTAGGGGTCATTGTCAACTAGGGTACTCCCCAATGGTACCCAGGCAATAGAGGATATTTGGGTACCATTGAGGAATACTCTGGGTGTCAACAACCCTTTCAGCTCAATTACCTAAACAAAGTGTTTGTTAGACAAGAGCCTCATTATGGGCTTCATTGACTTGTGTTCAGGAAAAATCAGAGTGCTAGTTTTAAATTAACTCAGTGACTGAAAATAATATCCCACATGATAAGGTCATATTACCGTTGCTGTTGCATAAATGAGTCAGTAATTTTCAGTCATTGTGTTCTGGTGTTGCCAGCAGCAGGGTGTGGGTTCGAGCCCCGGTCGTGACACTTGTGTCCTTGAGCAAGGTACTTAACCATAATTGCTTCGTCCTTCGGATGGGACGTAAAGCCGTAGGTCCCGTGTGTTGTATAATGCACGTAAAGTGGATTGTCGTGCGGTCTAGCGCACTGAACTCAAGTTCTGGTGTTGCCAGCAGCAGAGTGTGGGTTCGAGCCCCGGCCGTGACACCTGTGTCCTTGAGCAAGACACTTAACCATAATTGCTTCTCTCCACCCAGGGGTTAAATGGGTACCTGTGAAGGCAGAGATGGTTTGCTCTATATGCGCTAGAAATGGCAGCAATTGAGCTGTATACTCCCCAGGGAGCTGAGATGGTTTCAGGAATGATTTATGAGCCTTATGAGCCTTATGAGCAGGGATAATAATATAATGCGCCTTGAGCGCCATTTAGTTGGTGGATACGTGCGCTATATAAATCTATACATTATTATTATTATTATTATTATTATCTTAAAATAGGACACCAATTCCATACCCTGTTGAATGTCTGCTCTGATCGTGACGATACTGTCCGTTTAACATGAAGTGGGTCATAGGAACCAGATTTTGTTAGACAAGAGCCTCATTATGGGCTTCATTGACTTGTGTTCAGGAAAAATCAAGGCTGTGTGAATCAATCACACTGCTATGTAATCATGTTATATTCTACCATTCTATCAACACTCAAGAATGGCTTGAATCTATTGTTCTAAGCACTTTATCATAGATTAATTAGGTTGTAACACGATGTATAGTACTCAGTTTTGCTACTGTACAAGTACATTAATTTTTTCCCATACAAAGTGTCAACAAACCTTGAAAGTGTTTGCTCTAACTGTATTTTAGAAGAACAGGTCTTTTTGCAATAACTGCAGTGATAAGATTCCTGTCCTTGTACTTCAGACTTGACAGGTTCTGTAAAATCAAATGAAAGAATTGGGGAATGTGTTAAGAGCAAGACGGTCTCTACAACAGAAACAGACAGAGAAATGTAGATATAATTACATTTGAGCCAAGTCTGGGTCAGGACAGATAACCTTAGCCAATCCCTGACCCTACAACCCACTTACCTTGATCAACTCCTTCCTTTTGGGCCAACTGTCGTAGTTTCTTGGCATGTCTAGCTCCACTGAGGTGCATCTTGGCCTGGGATATAGCCGTGAAGGTCAGACCACAGATGTCACAATGTGGTATGAGGAGACCTGTATCTGTGCCAGATGATAGGCTTTTTAATGCAGATGTAGAGGTTTCCGCTTTTGCTGAATCTAAATATCCAACATAAAATCATGTATTTTTATACAGTGGTAAGGTAGGGATGTATGTAGTACAGTAATCTCATAATACATGATACTTGAGTCATGAATATGATACATATATCACAATATGATGGTGATTTGTAACAATATGATGGTGACAAGTAACATAATGTAAATGTAATTATATAGACTCACTGGGAAATATTGAAGATAGACAAGTATGCAAATGTTATACCTAACAGTCTGGAACCCATATTACAGACTGTATCTAATAATGTGAATCAATCTAAGTAACCGGTCTATTTTGGATCGTGTACAAGGAATAGGACTTCATAATGCAAGGCGAGTTGTTCTGTCGAAAAGTGTTAAATGTTTGGGATTTTATATCGGTTTTGGTCATTTTGGTCATTTAAATGATTGAGGAAGTATCCATCAATCTTACCCGTCATATCAGCTATATGTCTGAGTTTCTTCTGGTGTATCTTGCCAGCATAGTGCATTTCAGCTTGTGACGCAGAGTTCAAATTCACATTACATATGTTACAGTTTTTAAATTCTCCAAATGTTTTGGCCTCTCTCTCAGGAACTTGCAATTGGCCATCTTTGTTCTTCTTGTCTTGAAAGACATTCGGTTGGTCCGACATCTCAAAGTGCGAGTCTACCACTGGGGGAACATCACTTGGATCTGGCAGTGTGAATTTTGATGTTACAGTGGATGCATTATCTGTGTATTGAGCCTGTGGGAGGCGGATATCTTCAAAGACAATGTCTGATTCGGACATTTGTCCATGTAAGGATGTTTACCACTAATTCATCAGAATCCATTGTGAATAAAACACTAACACAGTAACAGCAACTATGTCAGCAAATAGTTCCAAGTGTGCAGTTGTGTCAATGTCAATATTCCTGTAGGGGAAAATATAAAAATTATGCAATGTTGTAAACCATAGCTCAATGGTTGTCCTTTTTTCTTTATCTAACTTATTGGATATTTTCATGGTGAGGATTAGTTGGGCTAATTCTACATTATAATTTATGCGGGTTAAGGGGAAAAAAATTCCAGACGTGTGTGGAAAGTTTAAGTGCTGTGACATGTGTTTGAAATGAACAATGTTTCCTCGTCAAAAACATAGCACATATTATGGTTGGAAACCATCTGTTGTGAGTGAAGCAGAGCTCATGGCATCGTCTGACAATCCAATGATGCAACAGATGAATATTATTAGGAATTACATCAGACAAGCTAAAGAGATGCATCGAACGGACGAAGTGAGAATGCTGGAAGATAATTTGAGAGAACTTGAAATGGAGTATGGGAGACAGGCTAGGTTTTATGCTGAAATACAATGAGAGAACATTGAAATCATTTACATTAGTCCCATATTTTCCAGACATTTAGCTCAATGGAAGAGCCAGTGGCATGAATGCCTATGTTAAGCAACATTGACCACAGTCAATCTACTTGGATGGGAGGCCATTCCATGTTTGTGGTTGTGTGATTAGTCTGGGCATAGAGGTCTGGGGCTCAGTAGGGCCCTATAATATCATCATTCAGATGGGATGGAGGTCCTTTGTTTTGAGTAATGTATGTAAAAGAACCCAGGACACTTATCATGGAAGAGAAGGGGGATTTCTGAAATGGCAGCTTTGAAAACTTTAGAAAAAGTAGTTATATGAATGACATCATTATTATTAAAATAAAAACAGCTGTATACAGTTTATTTTCCATCCCATTAACATACATGTAGGTACTGCCAATGTGAAACTGGATATCACCTTATTTTTGTATCAATTAATAAATAATGTAATAAATATATGAAGCTTGTCATATGTATTGTCATTGATATCAAGTATTATTTTATTTAAATTGTAAAGAAACATTTTACATCCGCAGGTGCATCCCTATAATATATGGGTGTATACATGGGATGACAACTTGACACAAAATTATGTGTGCTTTTGTATTCGGTGTTCTACAGTCTCATATAGACAACGGTCTAATTGCATTTCAATTGTATCTCCCAAGTGTTTTGTTTATTTACCAGCACTTAATAAAATGCTTTTATAAAATGATTGTATTGCTAATACTGTTAAATCATGTTTCTGTTTATTATTTTGTGTTCTACTTTACAGAGAAAATAATTTCAATTTTCAAATTTAATCTATCACAACCCCATGTTACAAAAACTGCCTCCCAAATAGTGGTAGCCTTCACAACTTTCGAAACGTTCTGATTGATTGGGTATCAGAAAGGCATATTACTGTGTTCAGTCAGAGTTCCATTCCAGCTTTTGGGGCATTTTAGTTCACACTACTACTAAGTACTATGACCCCAATAGGGAACAAGGATTGATATTGGTCTGTAGTATTTGACTGAAATCACTATTGATTATAAAACGTGAACAGAATGAAACAAGATGAGAAGCTGTTTTGCTCTATAGCTGGCCTTAACTCAGAGCCTAAGTACAGTATCCCAGCTAGAGGGCTATATATGATTCCAACAGTGTAGACTGCTGCATAGCCGTGTGCTTTGGAGATAACTGTGTTTGAAACCAGGATTATGAAGTAATTATTGAACAGTGTTTTAATAGGCCATGCGCGATGAATCACAATGTCCGTCGCATAATTTATTTAATTCACACGCATTCTGAAAGTTAGGCCAAAAAAAAAAATATTTGAAGGGGTCGGTCGGTCGGTCGGGATTTTTAGGTGTTCGGGTATGTACCCGAAACACCTATTCTCCTCCTCCTCCTCCTCCTCCTCCTCCTCCTCCTCCTCCTCCTCCTCCTCCTCCTCCTCCTCCTCCTCCTCCTCCTCCACCCCCCCCTCCCCCCCCTCCCCCTCCCCCGTGACTGTCCGCAAAAAAACACATACTTGCAAACTTCACACGAACTTGAAACTTGGCATGTACTTAGAACTTAACAAGTAGATGAAACTCGAGTTGTGAGTGACCCCGATTTGACCTTACTTCCTGTCCAAACCGGAAGTCAAAGTTTAATATTAAAAAAAATCATATCTAAACAACCACAACAGGTAAATGGACATTTTTTGCACTATTGTATAGATTGTTAATTGTCGAAAAATATTTACAAAAACATGACCCCAATTTGACCTTACTTCCTGTCCAAACCGGAAGTCAAAATTTAACATTAAAAAAAAACATCTCAACAACCACAAGAGATAAATTCACAATTCTTTCACCATTGTACAGATCGTTAATTGTCAAAAAATATTTTCAAAAAGGTGACCCCAATTTGACCTTTACTTCCTGTCCAAACCGGAAGTCAAAGTTTAATATTTAACAAAAATCATATCTCAACAACCACAAGAGATAAATTCACAATTCTTACACCATTGTACAGATCGTTAATTGTCAAAAAAAAAATTCAAAAAGGTGACCCCAATTTGACCTTTACTTCCTGTCCAAACCGGAAGTCAAAGTTAAATATTTAAAAAAATCATATCTCAACAACCACAAGAGAGAAATTCACAATTCTTTCACTATTGTACAGATCGTTAATTGTCAAATAATATTTAGAGAAAAGGTGACCTAATTTGACCTTACTTCCTGTCCAAACCGGAAGTCAAAGTTTAATATTTAAAAAAATCATATCTCAACAACCACAAGAAGTAAATTAAAAAATGTTGTACCATTGTACAGATCGTTAATTGTCAAAAAATATTTATACCCCAATTTGACAAACTCAAGGTGTTCGGAAGTGACGGTAATTGATGTCCTCATCAATTGGGATCATTGTTAAAATGTGACTTAACATTCGTCAAATGAGTACTTGCAGTATTATTAGTTAACGATCTATGGTTTTAGAAATATTGTAGCGCATCCGTTATTGGCTTAAACGCCCAACCACACATCTATAAAATATATTTTATCCTGCAAGAGCTTTAGCCTGTGACACCGCAAACGTCCCCGTGAAGACCGCCAGCTGTTTTCCAGTAGATAACGATCTCAGTCTCTGCGGTTTGTAAACAATGGGCCTCAAAACCACGAGTGTCTGGTGTGTGTTAAGTCAATGGGATTTTGGCCCAGAAAAGGAATTTTGAAGAAAAAAAACAAATCAAAATTTTGACCTTCCGGTACGACCGGAAGCAAATGTCAGACGATTTTGACGTTAACTTTTCAAATGTTGCCTAAGCCTTGATCTATCAGATCCCAGATTATGAACATCATAGCTTTAGTATATTTTGATATACAGTCGATAGCAAATGGTCATTTTTAAAACTTAAATGGCTTGTAATTTGATACATGATGACGTGATCATGATGTAACTAGATTCATCTACATGATAAGGTCTTTATATGTGTGAAGTTTCAAGGTTGTGTGAAATTGTTAACTTGCACTTTCGATGTAGAGAAGAGTTAAGGAGAAGAAGGAGAAGTAAAAAAAAAAACTAGATTTCAGAGTTTGTGAACAAACTCAAGGTGTTCGGAAGTGACGGTAATTGATGTCCTCATCAATTGGGATCATTGTTAAAATGTGACTTAAGATTCGTCAAATGAGTACTTGCACGCAATAAGTAACACTTAAAACATATCGCTAGAAGGCGCTGTAACGTGTGATGAGTTCCAGCAGAGATAGTTAATTGCAACTTGTCATGACTTGTATCATTGAAATTGTGTTAATTGATACCACCTTCCTCTATTTGTAAGGTGCCTGGTACTTTGTAGGATTCGCCTTGTCTTCATACTAAAATTGTAGACAGTTTATCCAAGTTTGTATGGTCATGTTTGAATGGGATGATTGTCAGTGATTTTTTGTTAACTTTAGGGAATGACATCCTCTGTGTAGTCGTAGTCATCTGGTCAAAGATAAACTAGTTGCATTGCTTGCTGTACAGTTTTCAACTCGTTCAGGCAGAAATGATGCATGTTTCATATAATTTAGGAATATCTTATGTTCATGTTGCCAATATTGAACCATCTGTGTTAGTTCTGCAGTATTTATAAGCAAATTTTCTACAACTAATTCACGCAAGTTGAAATGCTTACAACATTTGAACAGCAATTAAACATAGTTCTACATTGTGATGTCGGAATTCACTTATATCTTTCATTTGGGCAAGCTGTAATCTTGGTTCCAAGACCTTGGTGTTTTCACGTCCATAAAACCATCATACACTTATGTCATGAATCAAACATAGAGGGCGCTGTTTCAAGTTTAAGTTTGATTCGTCTAGGCAGGATCCAAAACTTGAACTTGAAACAAGAAGGTCTTGGAACCAAGACTAGGCAAGCTGCTGCACAATAGCTGTAATAAATACCATTACCAATATCCGTCCCTTCATCGTCCAGGCGGCCGTCCACATTCAGAATAATGTGAAATTATTTTAATAATTGACCTTCCAAATGTATGTTTTCAGATGATGTTGTGATTCACAACAACTTTTACAAAGAAACTACTTAGTTTTGTAAATAAGGCATGTAATACCTCTCTGCATTTTATACGGCTGCTCTCCTATCTTAGTGAACACTAACAATTTACTTCAAACAAATGTTTGAAATTACACATTAATTGTGAACAAATTTTATATTGTGCTCACCTGTATAATTTATATGTAAATTCTGTAATTTTATGCATTCATTAATTCTGTAATTTTATGCATTCATTATATTCCTTTTAAAAAAAACACAAGGTCTACAAATTCTAGTTTCATTTGTTATTTAATAAATAAATAAATAAAACGAAACATCATATAAATGTACAGTAATGGATTTATTTATTTGTTTATTTCTTTTCATTTGTCTCGTCTGTTTTCAAAAGTAAGTTGCCTTACTCATTTCAAAGAAATAGCTTTTCGGTATTGGCTTTTTCAACAGCCCTTTCCATTCGTACAAAAATGACTCTGCGGTATTAAGTTAATACGATCTATGGTTTTAGAAATATTGTAGCGCATCCGTTATTGGCTTAAACGCCCAACCACACATCTATAAAATATATTTTATCCTGCAAGAGCTTTAGCCTGTGAAACCGCAAACGTCCCCGTGAAGACCGCCAGCTGTTTTCCAGTAGATAACGATCTCAGTCTCTGCGGTTTGTAAACAATGGGCCCCAGAACCACGAGAATCTGGTGTGTGTTAAGTCAATGGGATTTTGGCCCAGAAAAGGAATTTTGAAGAAAAAAAACAAAATCAAAACTTTGACCTTCCGGTACGACCGGAAGCAAATGTCAGACGATTTTGACGTTAACTTTTCAAATGTTGCCTAAGCCTTGATCTATCAGATCCCAGATTATGAACATCGTAGCTTTAGTATATTTTGATATACAGTCGATAGCAAATGGTCATTTTTAAAACTTAAATGGCTTGTAATTTGATACCTGATGACGTGATCATGATGTAACTAGATTCATCTACATGATAAGGTCTTTATATGTGTGAAGTTTCAAGGTTGTGTGAAATTGTTAACTTGCACTTTCGATGTAGAGAAGAGTTAAGGAGAAGAAGAAGGAGAAGTAAAAAAAAAACTAGATTTCAGAGTTTGTGAACAAACTCAAGGTGTTCGGAAGTGACGGTAATTGATGTCCTCATCAATTGGGATCATTGTTAAAATGTGACTTAAGATTCGTCAAATGAGTACTTGCACGCAATAAGTAACACTTAAAACATATCGCTAGAAGGCGCTGTAACGTGTGATGAGTTCCAGCAGAGATAGTTAATTGCAACTTGTCATGACTTGTATCATTGAAATTGTGTTAATTGATACCACCTTCCTCTATTTGTAAGGTGCCTGGTACTTTGTAGGATTCGCCTTGTCTTCATACTAAAATTGTAGACAGTTTATCCAAGTTTGTATGGTCATGTTTGAATGGAATGATTGTCAGTGATTTTTTGTTAACTTTAGGGAATGACATCCTCTGTGTAGTCGTAGTCATCTGGGCAAAGATAAACTAGTTGCATTGCTGCTGTACAGTTTTCAACTCGTTCAGGCAGAAATGATGCATGTTTCATATAATTTAGGAATATCTTATGTTCATGTTGCCAATATTGAACCATCTGTGTTAGTTCTGCAGTATTTATAAGCAAATTTTCTACAACTAATTCACGCAAGTTGAAATGCTTACAACATTTGAACAGCAATTAAACATAGTTCTACATTGTGATGTCGGAATTCACTTATATCTTTCATTTGGGCAAGCTGTAATCTTGGTTCCAAGACCTTGGTGTTTTCACGTCCATAAAACCATCATACACTTATGTCATGAATCAAACATAGAGGGCGCTGTTTCAAGTTTAAGTTTGATTCGTCTAGGCAGGATCCAAAACTTGAACTTGAAACAAGAAGGTCTTGGAACCAAGACTAGGCAAGCTGCTGCACAATAGCTGTAATAAATACCATTACCAATATCCGTCCCTTCATCGTCCAGGCGGCCGTCCACATTCAGAATAATGTGAAATTATTTTAATAATTGACCTTCCAAATGTATGTTTTCAGATGATGTTGTGATTCACAACAACTTTTACAAAGAAACTACTTAGTTTTGTAAATAAGGCATGTAATACCTCTCTGCATTTTATACGGCTGCTCTCCTATCTTAGTGAACACTAACAATTTACTTCAAACAAATGTTTGAAATTACACATTAATTGTGAACAAATTTTATATTGTGCTCACCTGTATAATTTATATGTAAATTCTGTAATTTTATGCATTCATTAATTCTGTAATTTTATGCATTCATTATATTCCTTTAAAAAAAACACAAGGTCTACAAATTCTAGTTTCATTTGTTATTTAATAAATAAATAAATAAAACGAAACATCATATAAATGTACAGTAATGGATTTATTTATTTGTTTATTTCTTTTCATTTGTCTCGTCTGTTTTCAAAAGTAAGTTGCCTTACTCATTTCAAAGAAATAGCTTTTCGGTATTGGCTTTTTCAACAGCCCTTTCCATTCGTACAAAAATGACTCTGCAGTATTAAGTTAATACGATCTATGGTTTTAGAAATATTGTAGCGCATCCGTTATTGGCTTAAACGCCCAACCACACATCTATAAAATATATTTTATCCTGCAAGAGCTTTAGCCTGTGAAACCGCAAACGTCCCCGTGAAGACCGCCAGCTGTTTTCCAGTAGATAACGATCTCAGTCTCTGCGGTTTGTAAACAATGGGCCCCAGAACCACGAGAATCTGGTGTGTGTTAAGTCAATGGGATTTCGGCCCAGAAAAGGAATTTTGAAGAAAAAAAACAAATCAAAACTTTGACCTTCCGGTACGACCGGAAGCAAATGTCAGACGATTTTGACGTTAACTTTTCAAATGTTGCCTAAGCCTTGATCTATCAGATCCCAGATTATGAACATCATAGCTTTAGTATATTTTGATATACAGTCGATAGCAAATGGTCATTTTTAAAACTTAAATGGCTTGTAATTTGATACCTGATGACGTGATCATGACGTAACTAGATTCATCTACATGATAAGGTCTTTATATGTGTGAAGTTTCAAGGTTGTGTGAAATTGTTAACTTGCACTTTCGATGTAGAGAAGAGTTAAGGAGAAGAAGAAGGAGAAGTAAAAAAAAACCTAGATTTCAGAGTTTGTGAACAAACTCAAGGTGTTCGGAAGTGACGGTAATTGATGTCCTCATCAATTGGGATCATTGTTAAAATGTGACTTAAGATTCGTCAAATGAGTACTTGCACGCAATAAGTAACACTTAAAACATATCGCTAGAAGGCGCTGTAACGTGTGATGAGTTCCAGCAGAGATAGTTAATTGCAACTTGTCATGACTTGTATCATTGAAATTGTGTTAATTGATACCACCTTCCTCTATTTGTAAGGTGCCTGGTACTTTGTAGGATTCGCCTTGTCTTCATACTAAAATTGTAGACAGTTTATCCAAGTTTGTATGGTCATGTTTGAATGGAATGATTGTCAGTGATTTTTTGTTAACTTTAGGGAATGACATCCTCTGTGTAGTCGTAGTCATCTGGGCAAAGATAAACTAGTTGCATTGCTGCTGTACAGTTTTCAACTTGTTCAGGCAGAAATGATGCATGTTTCATATAATTTAGGAATATCTTATGTTCATGTTGCCAATATTGAACCATCTGTGTTAGTTCTGCAGTATTTATAAGCAAATTTTCTACAACTAATTCACGCAAGTTGAAATGCTTACAACATTTGAACAGCAATTAAACATAGTTCTACATTGTGATGTCGGAATTCACTTATATCTTTCATTTGGGCAAGCTGTAATCTTGGTTCCAAGACACCTTGGTGTTTTCACGTCCATAAAACCATCATACACTTATGTCATGAATCAAACATAGAGGGCGCTGTTTCAAGTTTAAGTTTGATTCGTCTAGGCAGGATCCAAAACTTGAACTTGAAACAAGAAGGTCTTGGAACCAAGACTAGGCAAGCTGCTGCACAATAGCTGTAATAAATACCATTACCAATATCCGTCCCTTCATCGTCCAGGCGGCCGTCCACATTCAGAATAATGTGAAATTATTTTAATAATTGACCTTCCAAATGTATGTTTTCAGATGATGTTGTGATTCACAACAACTTTTACAAAGAAACTACTTAGTTTTGTAAATAAGGCATGTAATACCTCTCTGCATTTTATACGGCTGCTCTCCTATCTTAGTGAACACTAACAATTTACTTCAAACAAATGTTTGAAATTACACATTAATTGTGAACAAATTTTATATTGTGCTCACCTGTATAATTTATATGTAAATTCTGTAATTTTATGCATTCATTAATTCTGTAATTTTATGCATTCATTATATTCCTTTAAAAAAACACAAGGTCTACAAATTCTAGTTTCATTTGTTATTTAATAAATAAATAAATAAAACGAAACATCATATAAATGTACAGTAATGGATTTATTTATTTGTTTATTTCTTTTCATTTGTCTCGTCTGTTTTCAAAAGTAAGTTGCCTTACTCATTTCAAAGAAATAGCTTTTCGGTATTGGCTTTTTCAACAGCCCTTTCCATTCGTACAAAAATGACTCTGCAGTATTAAGTTAATACGATCTATGGTTTTAGAAATATTGTAGCGCATCCGTTATTGGCTTAAACGCCCAACCACACATCTATAAAATATATTTTATCCTGCAAGAGCTTTAGCCTGTGAAACCGCAAACGTCCCCGTGAAGACCGCCAGCTGTTTTCCAGTAGATAACGATCTCAGTCTCTGCGGTTTGTAAACAATGGGCCCCAGAACCACGAGAATCTGGTGTGTGTTAAGTCAATGGGATTTTGGCCCAGAAAAGGAATTTTGAAGAAAAAAAAAAATCAAATCTTTGACCTTCCGGTACGACCGGAAGCAAATATCACACGATTTTGACGTTAACTTTTCAAATGTTGCATAAGCCTTGATCTATCAGATCCCAGATTATGAACATCATAGCTTTAGTATATTTTGATATACAGTCGATAGCAAATGGTCATTTTTAAAACTTAAATGGCTTGTAATTTGATACCTGATGACGTGATCATGACGTAACTAGATTCATCTACATGATAAGGTCTTTATATGTGTGAAGTTTCAAGGTTGTGTGAAATTGTTAACTTGCACTTTCGATGTAGAGAAGAGTTAAGGAGAAGAAGAAGGAGAAGTAAAAAAAAAACTAGAAATTCAGAGTTTGTGAACAAACTCAAGGTGTTCGGAAGTGACGGTAATTGATGTCCTCATCAATTGGGATCATTGTTAAAATGTGACTTAAGATTCGTCAAATGAGTACTTGCACGCAATAAGTAACACTTAAAACATATCGCTAGAAGGCGCTGTAACGTGTGATGAGTTCCAGCAGAGATAGTTAATTGCAACTTGTCATGACTTGTATCATTGAAATTGTGTTAATTGATACCACCTTCCTCTATTTGTAAGGTGCCTGGTACTTTGTAGGATTCGCCTTGTCTTCATACTAAAATTGTAGACAGTTTATCCAAGTTTGTATGGTCATGTTCGAATGGAATGATTGTCAGTGATTTTTTGTTAACTTTAGGGAATGACATCCTCTGTGTAGTCGTAGTCATCTGGGCAAAGATAAACTAGTTGCATTGCTGCTGTACAGTTTTCAACTCGTTCAGGCAGAAATGATGCATGTTTCATATAATTTAGGAATATCTTATGTTCATGTTGCCAATATTGAACCATCTGTGTTAGTTCTGCAGTATTTATAAGCAAATTTTCTACAACTAATTCACGCAAGTTGAAATGCTTACAACATTTGAACAACAATTAAACATAGTTCTACATTGTGATGTCGGAATTCACTTATATCTTTCATTTGGGCAAGCTGTAATCTTGGTTCCAAGACCTTGGTGTTTTCACGTCCATAAAACCATCATACACTTATGTCATGAATCAAACATAGAGGGCGCTGTTTCAAGTTTAAGTTTGATTCGTCTAGGCAGGATCCAAAACTTGAACTTGAAACAAGAAGGTCTTGGAACCAAGACTAGGCAAGCTGCTGCACAATAGCTGTAATAAATACCATTACCAATATCCGTCCCTTCATCGTCCAGGCGGCCGTCCACATTCAGAATAATGTGAAATTATTTTAATAATTGACCTTCCAAAATGTATGTTTTCAGATGATGTTGTGATTCACAACAACTTTTACAAAGAAACTACTTAGTTTTGTAAATAAGGCATGTAATACCTCTCTGCATTTTATACGGCTGCTCTCCTATCTTAGTGA
The DNA here is from genome assembly GCA_029582265.1 of Zoroaster sp. YZ-2022. Lineage (NCBI taxonomy): Eukaryota > Metazoa > Echinodermata > Asteroidea > Forcipulatida > Zoroasteridae > Zoroaster > Zoroaster sp. YZ-2022. The sequence goes on from CM055830.1 coordinate 36,936,701, forward strand.
ACACTAACAATTTACTTCAAACAAATGTTTGAAATTACACATTAATTGTGAACAAATTTTATATTGTGCTCACCTGTATAATTTATATGTAAATTCTGTAATTTTATGCATTCATTAATTCTGTAATTTTATGCATTCATTATATTCCTTTAAAAAACACAAGGTCTACAAATTCTAGTTTCATTTGTTATTTAATAAATAAATAAATAAAACGAAACATCATATAAATGTACAGTAATGGATTTATTTATTTGTTTATTTCTTTTCATTTGTCTCGTCTGTTTTCAAAAGTAAGTTGCCTTACTCATTTCAAAGAAATAGCTTTTCGGTATTGGCTTTTTCAACAGCCCTTTCCATTCGTACAAAAATGACTCTGCAGTATTAAGTTAATACGATCTATGGTTTTAGAAATATTGTAGCGCATCCGTTATTGGCTTAAACGCCCAACCACACATCTATAAAATATATTTTATCCTGCAAGAGCTTTAGCCTGTGAAACCGCAAACGTCCCCGTGAAGACCGCCAGCTGTTTTCCAGTAGATAACGATCTCAGTCTCTGCGGTTTGTAAACAATGGGCCCCAGAACCACGAGAATCTGGTGTGTGTTAAGTCAATGGGATTTTGGCCCAGAAAAGGAATTTTGAAGAAAAAAAACAAAATCAAAATCTTGACCTTCCGGTACGACCGGAAGCAAATGTCACACGATTTTGACGTTAACTTTTCAAATGTTGCCTAAGCCTTGATCTATCAGATCCCAGATTATGAACATCATAGCTTTAGTATATTTTGATATACAGTCGATAGCAAATGGTCATTTTTAAAACTTAAATGGCTTGTAATTTGATACCTGATGACGTGATCATGACGTAACTAGATTCATCTACATGATAAGGTCTTTATATGTGTGAAGTTTCAAGGTTGTGTGAAATTGTTAACTTGCACTTTCGATGTAGAGAAGAGTTAAGGAGAAGAAGAAGGAGAAGTAAAAAAAAACCTAGATTTCAGAGTTTGTGAACAAACTCAAGGTGTTCGGAAGTGACGGTAATTGATGTCCTCATCAATTGGGATCATTGTTAAAATGTGACTTAAGATTCGTCAAATGAGTACTTGCACGCAATAAGTAACACTTAAAACATATCGCTAGAAGGCGCTGTAACGTGTGATGAGTTCCAGCAGAGATAGTTAATTGCAACTTGTCATGACTTGTATCATTGAAATTGTGTTAATTGATACCACCTTCCTCTATTTGTAAGGTGCCTGGTACTTTGTAGGATTCGCCTTGTCTTCATACTAAAATTGTAGACAGTTTATCCAAGTTTGTATGGTCATGTTTCGAATGGAATGATTGTCAGTGATTTTTGTTAACTTTAGGGAATGACATCCTCTGTGTAGTCGTAGTCATCTGGGCAAAGATAAACTAGTTGCATTGCTGCTGTACAGTTTTCAACTCGTTCAGGCAGAAATGATGCATGTTTCATATAATTTAGGAATATCTTATGTTCATGTTGCCAATATTGAACCATCTGTGTTAGTTCTGCAGTATTTATAAGCAAATTTTCTACAACTAATTCACGCAAGTTGAAATGCTTACAACATTTGAACAGCAATTAAACATAGTTCTACATTGTGATGTCGGAATTCACTTATATCTTTCATTTGGGCAAGCTGTAATCTTGGTTCCAAGACCTTGGTGTTTTCACGTCCATAAAACCATCATACACTTATGTCATGAATCAAACATAGAGGGCGCTGTTTCAAGTTTAAGTTTGATTCGTCTAGGCAGGATCCAAAACTTGAACTTGAAACAAGAAGGTCTTGGAACCAAGACTAGGCAAGCTGCTGCACAATAGCTGTAATAAATACCATTACCAATATCCGTCCCTTCATCGTCCAGGCGGCCGTCCACATTCAGAATAATGTGAAATTATTTTAATAATTGACCTTCCAAATGTATGTTTTCAGATGATGTTGTGATTCACAACAACTTTTACAAAGAAACTACTTAGTTTTGTAAATAAGGCATGTAATACCTCTCTGCATTTTATACGGCTGCTCTCCTATCTTAGTGAACACTAACAATTTACTTCAAACAAATGTTTGAAATACACATTAATTGTGAACAAATTTTATATTGTGCTCACCTGTATAATTTATATGTAAATTCTGTAATTTTATATTCATTAATTCTGTAATTTTATTCATTCATTATATTCCTTTAAAAAACACAAGGTCTACAAATTCTAGTTTCATTTGTTATTTAATAAATAAATAAATAAAACGAAACATCATATAAATGTACAGTAATGGATTTATTTATTTGTTTATTTTTTCATTTGTCTCGTCTGTTTTCAAAAAGTAAGTTGCCTTACTCATTTCAAAGAAATAGCTTTTTCGGTATTGGCTTTTTCAACAGCCCTTTCCATTCGTACAAAAATTACTCTGCAGTATTAAGTTAATACGATCTATGGTTTTAGAAATATTGTAGCGCATCCGTTATTGGCTTAAACGCCCAACCACACATCTATAAAATATATTTTATCCTGCAAGAGCTTTAGCCTGTGAAACCGCAAACGTCCCCGTGAAGACCGCCAGCTGTTTTCCAGTAGATAACGATCTCAGTCTCTGCGGTTTGTAAACAATGGGCCCCAGAACCACGAGAATCTGGTGTGTGTTAAGTCAATGGGATTTTGGCACAGAAAAGGAATTTTGAAGAAAAAAAACAAAATCAAAATCTTGACCTTCCGGTACGACCGGAAGCAAATGTCACACGATTTTGACGTTAACTTTTCAAATGTTGCCTAAGCCTTGATCTATCAGATTCCAGATTATGAACATCATAGCTTTAGTATATTTTGATATACAGTCGATAGCAAATGGTCATTTTTAAAACTTAAATGGCTTGTAATTTGATACCTGATGACGTGATCATGACGTAACTAGATTCATCTACATGATAAGGTCTTTATATGTGTGAAGTTTCAAGGTTGTGTGAAATTGTTAACTTGCACTTTCGATGTAGAGAAGAGTTAAGGAGAAGAAGAAGGAGAAGTAAAAAAAAACCTAGAAATTCAGAGTTTGTGAACAAACTCAAGGTGTTCGGAAGTGACGGTAATTGATGTCCTCATCAATTGGGATCATTGTTAAAATGTGACTTAAGATTCGTCAAATGAGTACTTGCACGCAATAAGTAACACTTAAAACATATCGCTAGAAGGCGCTGTAACGTGTGATGAGTTCCAGCAGAGATAGTTAATTGCAACTTGTCATGACTTGTATCATTGAAATTGTGTTAATTGATACCACCTTCCTCTATTTGTAAGGTGCCTGGTACTTTGTAGGATTCGCCTTGTCTTCATACTAACATTGTAGACAGTTTATCCAAGTTTGTATGGTCATGTTTGAATGGAATGATTGTCAGTGATGTTTTGTTAACTTTAGGGAATAACATCCTCTGTGTAGTCGTAGTCATCTGGGCAAAGATAAACTAGTTGCATTGCTGCTGTACAGTTTTCAACTTGTTCAGGCAGAAATGATGCATGTTTCATATAATTTAGAATATCTTATGTTCATGTTGCCAATATTGAACCATCTGTGTTAGTTCTGCAGTATTTATAAGCAAATTTTCTACAACTAATTCACGCAAGTTGAAATGCTTACAACATTTGAACAGCAATTAAACATAGTTCTACATTGTGATGTCGGAATTCACTTATATCTTTCATTTGGGCAAGCTGTAATCTTGGTTCCAAGACACCTTGGTCTTTTCACGTCCTTAAAACCATCATACACTTATGTCATGAATCAAACATAGAGGGCGCTGTTTCAAGTTTAAGTTTGATTCGTCTAGGCAGGATCCAAAACTTGAACTTGAAACAAGAAGGTCTTGGAACCAAGACTAGGCAAGCTGCTGCACAATAGCTGTAATAAATACCATTACCAATATCCGTCCCTTAATCGTCCAGGCGGCCGTCCACATTCAGAATAATGTGAAATTATTTTAATAATTGACCTTCCAAATGTATGTTTTCAGATGATGTTGTGATTCACAACAACTTTTACAAAGAAACTACTTAGTTTTGTAAATAAGGCATGTAATACCTCTCTGCATTTTATACGGCTGCTCTCCTATCTTAGTGAACACTAACAATTTACTTCAAACAAATGTTTGAAATTACACATTAATTGTGAACAAATTTTATATTGTGCTCACCTGTATAATTTATATGTAAATTCTGTAATTTTATGCATTCATTAATTCTGTAATTTTATTCATTCATTATATTCCTTTAAAAAACACAAGGTCTACAAATTCTAGTTTCATTTGTTATTTAATAAATAAATAAATAAAACGAAACATCATATAAATGTACAGTAATGGATTTATTTATTTGTTTATTTCTTTTCATTTGTCTCGTCTGTTTTCAAAAGTAAGTTGCCTTACTCATTTCAAAGAAATAGCTTTTCGGTATTGGCTTTTTCAACAGCCCTTTCCATTCGTACAAAAATGACTCTGCAGTATTAAGTTAATACGATCTATGGTTTTAGAAATATTGTAGCGCATCCGTTATTGGCTTAAACGCCCAACCACACATCTATAAAATATATTTTATCCTGCAAGAGCTTTAGCCTGTGAAACCGCAAACGTCCCCGTGAAGACCGCCAGCTGTTTTCCAGTAGATAACGATCTCAGTCTCTGCGGTTTGTAAACAATGGGCCCCAGAACCACGAGAATCTGGTGTGTGTTAAGTCAATGGGATTTCGGCCCAGAAAAGGAATTTTGAAGAAAAAAAACAAATCAAAACTTTGACCTTCCGGTACGACCGGAAGCAAATGTCAGACGATTTTGACGTTAACTTTTCAAATGTTGCCTCAGCCTTGATCTATCAGATCCCAGATTATGAACATCATAGCTTTAGTATATTTTGATATACAGTCGATAGCAAATGGTCATTTTAAAACTTAAATGGCTTGTAATTTGATACCTGATGAGGTGATCATGACGTAACTAGATTCATCTACATGATAAGGTCTTTATATGTGTGAAGTTTCAAGGTTGTGTGATATTGTTAACTTGCACTTTCGATGTAGAGAAGAGTTAAGGAGAAGAAGAAGGAGAAGTACAAAAAAAAAATGGGAACAATAACATTATAGTTGTTCGGCTGAAAAGCCGAACACCTAAAAACGGAATAATTATAATAGTTGTTCGGCTGAAAGGCCGAACACCTAAAAAAACCACCTGAGATTTCAGCACTTTTGTGTCGGTCGGTGGGGGCAACTCAACATTTTTCTTGGCCTTATACAAATGACGACAAGCAGATGAAAATCACTCACTATTAAAACTATTTGAACGTTATAATGAATATGATGACAATCTGGATGAATATTTCACAGGTTGGTTGTACAATATCGAAGGAAGGATACTTTATGCTTTACCAACATTTACCAGTAGTGTATAATAAATTAAATCATTATATTTAGAAAAGAATGTTGAAATGGATTACAATTGTCGTCCCATTTAATTAATTTATTCATTTTATTTGTGTGGCCTCAGTGTATCAATCTAATGGCATTAGGATAATGTTAACTGTATTAAACACAAAACATTCGGTCCACGTGTTTTTTTTTTTTACTAGAAAATATAATTTTAATAATTTAAATAAAACTGATTAGCCTCTTAATATTTTGTTTGGCATTAAAGGTAAGGTATAATTCATTAGTATAGCCTGATTACAAAATTACCTTATTATTATCCAAAAGCCAGCTTTATGTGAAGTTGGCAAAAAGATACCAATCATTCTGAAAATGATCTTATTTCAGTGAAAATACGAATAAATACATACACATTTACAAAATGTTGCCAGACGGTTGCTACAAGTGATTTCTGTAAAAATTGTGATTTTTCCGCAATGACTTAGACTCGAACATTGAGCTGAAACATTGACATGTTGGTTGATTAAAATATGTATTTAATGATTCAAAGAAAGAGAGTACACTCGTTGAAGCAGTGTTGCCAACACTACCAATGTAGGCCTACATTCCTTTAAAGGCAATATCGTCACGATCAACAGGTCATGGAATCGGAGTGCTAGTTTTAGATTAACTCCAGTGATTGCAATAATACCACAACATGATAAGGTCATATTACTGTTGCTGCTGCATAAATGAACCATTAATTTTCAGTCACTATGTTAATATTAAACTATAGGATATCGATTCTATGCCCTGTCGAAAGTCTGCTCTGATCGTGACGATGCCCTTTAACCCGCTGTATCTTTTAGAGAACAAAATAAATGCATCCGGCCGCCGGCCGGCCGGTTCCTCGTCAACTTCGTCCTCAGGGCTTTGAGAAGTATCGACCCTTCGCTTGTCCCCACCGCCTTTCGACCCTGACCTGAATGAGTACCAGTAAATTACACCTTCTGGGAACGTAGTTGTCCCGCGTAGGTACGAAACGTTTACGAACCAGTACGAACACGCGTACGATCCACGTGGTTTGTGTGTGCGTATATAATAGCTAGTAATATGAGGTAGCCATTTTGTGCAACGTGAGTGTGGTGGTGAAGACATGACGAAGACGAAGCTTGAGGTTTTTCTGCGTTGGTCTTTAATTTAAGGACCATGAAACAGTTTCCAAAGTAAATGAAGGTTTGTTATTTTGTGGAAAGAATCTCGAACCCAACCGCCACTAAAGTGCACAATGTCTGGAGTAGCTATAGAATACAGGTCAAAAATGTTCCCTTTTTCTGAATTTGACCTCGTCGTAGGAACCGCAGTTGTGTATTTAATTTAAGTGAGATTACGTAAATTTATAAGAAGTAACTTTTGGTGTGGCCCTGCATTCTATAGTATAGTTCATTAGTTGTACCCAATGCCTAAACGTTTAATGTTAACTTAAGTCTTTTTTAAGCATGTGTTTTCATGTTTTTATATTTACGTTAGCACAACAAAATACTCACTGGCATGACTGGATTAACGTTAGCCCAAATAAGGACTCCGTCTCTATGCAGTGAAACGGAGTCCTATCTAACACTAGTAACAGTCAGGGGGTCAGTCGTGGCATTGACAATTTCTTTGTTTAAATCTTAGGCCTACCTGTGTGGGGAGGCTGAAACTCGGTACTAAACTTCCATGAACAAATATAATGACAAGCGCTAAGGTCCAAATTTCTAAATATAACGTTTTAAATTTTTAAAGTAATTTTTAAAGTAATACATGTGTAATATGTGTTATGTTTTTGACGAGGAAACATTGTTTATTTGAAACACATGTCACAGCACTTAAACTTTCCACACACGTCTGGAATTTTTTTCCCCTTAACCCACATAAATTATAATGTAGAATTAGCCCAACTAATCCTCACCATGAAAATATCCAATAAGTTAGATAAAGAAAAAAGGACAACCATTGAGCTATGGTTTACATTTACAACATTGCATAATTTTTATTTTTTGATACAACTGCACACTTGGAACTATTTGCTGACATAGTTGCTGTTACTGTGTTAGTGTTTTTATTTACAATGGATTCTGATGAATTAGTGGTAACATCCTTAGATGGACAGATGTCAGAATCAGACATTGTCTTTCAAGATATCAGCCTCCCACAGGCAAATAAACAACATTCAAATTACTAATTAAAGACCCGGTACATCAATGTTTACAAAAATCGTATTAAAGTTTTACCCAAGCTCAATGTTTTTGGAGTAAAATTAATAATGGTGTTAAACATCCCTTGAAATTGTCTTTGTAAGGTGCTTTCACTTCAGTAAAATAGTCAACATTGAATTGAAATCTGAAGACTACACATGTAGTAATATAAATCCACCAGTATGAGAATTGTAAATGAACCTTTGCATTTTTTATTTCAGGTAGAATTATTTCCCAGGATTGTTGAAACCATCATTTATGCTTTCAGATAAAACTGAGATAATTTTATTTTTTGAAGTTAACCAATAGTGTATCTGGGCTTTTAAGATAATGTATAGAATTGGTAATTCAAAAATAACCAAATGGTCAAATTTGAATGTAAATCTTGCTTGGTGTAAATCTCTTGATGGTATAAATCTTCCTAGAAATAATTCTCTGAGTTGCTTTTATTTTTTAGAAAAGTAAAATTATTGCTAATAAGATTATCATAAAATGTACTCCATAGTATTAGCTAGCAATACCTGTGGGTGTCTTTTGAATACCCAGTTTGCTAAATGGACACCTTGTTTTATTTATAATGCACATACAGAGGTATTGCAAGTTAAATATTTGGACACCCTGTTCTGTTTTCAAAGAATAACAAATTTGGACATTCTATTTCCAAATCCTGGCATATACCCTGGTGTACTCCACATACAAAATGAATATGAACAATCTGAATGCTTTGTCATTACACAATGTAATTATTAAGCTGATTAAACTTAATTAAACTTTCGCAAGTTCCTTGTTTAATATGTATCTTGATTCAAAGAAATTATGCATATTCTTAGAAGTAGTTTTGTAACTTCTCTTTGAATGATATAAATCAGATAAATCCTTAGAGATATATTGAAATATCTAGATTTGAATTTCCTTTGTACATTTCATTTCCTATTAAGCCTTTGAGAAGACAGTAGTGCCTTGGAAGGAAGATTCCTCAATGAAGTTCTGTCCGTTTTGCTTGAGCGTTTTGGTTCTGTCTCTAGACGCCACCATTGTCGTCTTTGTGGTAACATCGCTTGTTTGAAATGCTCTGACTTTGTGCCTGATACAGTTTGTGGTAAGTAGTAAGGGAAGACAGGAGTTTCTCCTCTAATAAGGCCAGTGGTTGCAAGATTTGTAATGACTAAGGGGAGGGAGGGTATAGGGTGCACGACCCTTGACCAACTTTTTAAAAAAGAATAGTCAAATGTTTTTTCCCTAGTCATGTACATCAACAAATTTTAACAGACTATCAAAATTCCACATTAGAATGAATATGAAGTTTATGTTTGCTAATGCATTTTCACTGTTGTCTTGTTAGAAAATACGCAATTTTACGCTGAAACTGTAATAAACAGAGAATGGATCATGGTGACATTTTGTGACAAAATTTCATTGACCAAAAATTTGTGACATTCTGTGACATTTTGAAAATTTTGTGATAAAATGTGACAAAAGGAACATAAACAGAAGTATTAAAAATTGTCTGACATTTTGTGACATGCTTTAGTTGGATTATACTTCAGAGGCACTTTGGGCAATCTTTCACTTTTTCCTGATTTTTCTTTTGTACTTTCGAGTCTTCAGTGTAGATTTACACAGAGTGTAATCTGATGTTGCATTTTAGTGGTGGTTCCATTTTTCATGAAACAGACATGAGTATCACCGGTCAACTGGTCATAATGTTTTAATCTATGCCAATCAAATGTGACAAAGGCAAAACTGATGTGACATTATGTGCAAAAGGTGCCAAAAATTCTGTGACATTTGAGACATTTATGTGACAAATTTGAAATTTTGTGACGTGCCATTTTGTGACAAGCCATCAATCCATTCACTGAATAAATCAAACATCTTGACTCACATGAAGTGTGACACAACAGAATGGAAGTTTACAAATTATTTACTTTTACTTTAGACTAACATTTTATAATGCCAGTTTATAAAGTACATATGCATGCATACAGTGACTAATGTGGCTTTTAATTTTAAATCAATGTTCTTCATGTTTCATAGAAAATGTACTGAAATCAGAGGCAGAGATGTTACAAGATCACCAACAGAAACAAGCAAGGAATGCCAAAGGTGCAGAGGGAGGGGAAGCAGATGATGTAAGTGGTACATTGAGGATTTGCAAGCACTGTGATGAACTACTGGTAATAAGACTTACAAACAATGAGACAGAAAACATCAAGCCTGCTGTGGTATTACTGTATGAGGTATGTTTGTATTTACTTTGTGACCAGGGCAAAATTTCATAGAGCTGCTAAGCACTAGCAGAGAAAAGTTATACTTAGCAAAAATAGATTACAGTCTAATTGTCACCTAATGTATATTGCCTCTGCGCAGGTTCTCAACAAATTTTACTTAGCAAATTTAATTTGTTTAATACGATTACACTGTAAGCAGACAATGGTCTTTATCAGCTCATAATTTTAGATATTACTGTATGAGGGTATATGAGTATGTTTTTAGTACATTCAATTAATACCATGTGAATTATGACCTTTATAATGAGTACATGTAGTAAGACAAAGTGCAGTTATTACATGATCACGTTTGATTTGAATTGTCTTGCAGAGGTTAACTGGGGTCAAGAACCATGCGATAGCTCAGTTGTCAGTTACAACCCCCAAGCTGGAATCATTACTGTAAGTATAGTCAAGTCTGTATTATTCATTCAGTCATACTGTCATATTTGTTTAACCAAAAATAATCAAGCTTTTATCAAAATGTTCTGTTTATCAATCCACAAAGTATGCATAAATGTTATCAATTGCAATGTTTTGCCATGACAACTGAGCCACTATTATAGAGCGGCAGCCCAGAGCATTTTGGTCAAACGAACAAGGTACCAATATCCGAGTACAGGAACATTTATTGTGTAACCTAACATATTCAGATATGGATGTCTGCCGGGGACCCCCTGCTGCGTGTGGTCCCCGGGGCCCCCAAAAAGGGACCCAATAATGGGCTGGATCAAACATAGGAGGTACCACATGAAACCAAGATAAAATGAACAATTACACTCTACTAAGTATAAAATATCCATTGCCAGACAAATTGTCTGCTGCATAAGGCCCGCCAGACACCCACAAAAGTTTACCCTGTGTACACTATGATAGAATTGGGCTAGAAGATACATTAAAAGTACCACATGAAAGTAAGTTTAAATGAACATGTACATCTCACAGAGTACAGAATGGCCCCTACCAGACAAATTTTCCTCTGCATAAGGAGTACCAGACAATCTGCCTAAGGTCCACCAGACCATGGCCGGATTAACCCAGGGGCACTTGGGGCACAGGCCCCGGGCCCCCCACATGAAGGGGGCCTCACCAAATGAACCGTGAAATGTCAATTTAAATTCATGTTCTTATTGTAGCTGGTAAAAGCCTACAAAATATTGTCTAATTTGTCAAATTGTCTTCCTATATTTTAGTTACAATAGCAGAGAGCCTGAAATAATGGTCAGACATCGGACAATTTCCGACAAATTAAAGTTTTTCCGAGCAAACGTTCAATTGGTCGGAGATTTTGTCCAGAACAAATTTACTTGTAGATTGCCACGTCGACTTCTTTTCTTTAACTTGAAAGAGCCCTCTCGCAAAGCGAAAGGTCGAGCGACCGAAGGGCGGCTCAGCAAAATCGAAAAACAGTGCGATCAGTTTTTCTTCAATAAGACTGGGTCTGAGCTCAGCATACCGCAAAGAATGCGGGCTCAGGAAACAAGATAGCGTGGCTGTCAAATTTTGATCTGTCAAAAGGTCAGTCTATGAAATTATTCTAGTATACTATTACACAAATTAAAAAGCACTGTTAGTGTTTAGCATAAAGAATGTTTTACTGCATGGCGGGATTTACCCAACGGAGGGAGTCAAATGAATCGAAAAAGATAAGTCCGATAAAATTTGAAAAATGTCTGATTAAAATTCATTTTGGCCGGACATTTTGTCCGGGCAAATTTTGACCGTTATTTCAAGCTCTGCAATAGTAAAGTATATCGCACACACAATTGCAATCCGAAAATTTGTCATGTTTTGTTTTTAAAGATGGAAGTATTTTCTTTGAGATGAAATCATGTAAGTCAATTAAGCAATGAGCTTAAATGGAATAATCACATAATAGATTAGGCCTACTGTTAAAAAGTCATGAAAATGGCATGAACCTGTTTCTTGTGAATATCTGATCAGATAATGAAAGCAGGCCAAAATGTCCGGCCAAAATGAAATTTGATCGGACTTATTTTTTTCGATTAATTTTGACCCCCTCAGTTGGGTAAATCCCGCCAGGCAGTATATAATTCCCTTATGCTAAACACTAACATTGCTTTTGAATTTGTGTAATAGTATAATAGTATAATAGTATACTAGATCATTTCGTAGACTCACCCTTTGACAGATCAAAAGAATTTGACAGCCACGCTGCCATCTTTGTTTCCTGAGCCCGCATTCTTGCGGTATGCCTCAGATCCAGTCTTATTGAACAAAAACTGATCGCACTGTTTTTTCAAATTTAAATAGACATTTGATTTTTGCTGAGACGCCTTCGGTCGCTCGACCTTTCGCTTTGCGAGAGGGTTCTTTATGAAAAGAAAAGAAGTCGACTTGTGGCAAGTCTACAAGTAAATTTGTCTGGACAAAATTTTCGACCAATTAAACGTTTTGGTTGGAAAAACTGTAATTTGATCGGAAATCGTCCGATGTCCGACCGTTATTTCAGGCTCTGCTATATATTGTAACTAAAAATATAGGAAGACAATTGACAAATTAGACAATATTTTGTAGGCCACCAGCTACAATAACAACATGAATTTAAATAGACATTTGACGTGAAATTCACATAACAGGTTCATTTGGTGGGGCCCTTCATGGGGTGGGGCCTGTGCCCCTAGGTTCATCCGGCCCTGGTCTCTTTGGAGGTCTGGTGGACCTGTGCAGATTGTCTGGTGGAGAGGAAAATTTGTAGGGGCCATTCTGTACACTACGTGAGATGTACATGTTCATTTAAACTACTTTCATGTGGTACCGGTACTTTTAATATATCTTCTAGCCCAATTCTATCATAGTGTACACAGGGTAAACTTTTGAGGGGTGTCTGGCGGCCTTTACCTGCGCAGACAATTTGTCTGGCAATGGATATTTTATACTTAGTAGAGTGTAATTGTTCATTTTAACTTGGTTTCATGTGGTACCTCCTATGTTTGATCTAGCCCAAATTTTGAGACCCTTTGGGGTGTCTGGCGGGCCTTATGCAGCAGACAATTTGTCTGGCAATGGATATTTTATACTTAGTAGTAGAGTGTAATTGTTCATTTTATCTTGGTTTCAGGTGGTACCTCCTATGTTTGATCCAGCCCATTATTGTCCTTTTGGGGCCCCAGGGCCACACGCAGCAGGGGGTCCCGGCAGACATCCATATCTGAATATGTTAGGTTACAATAAATGTTCCTGTACTCGGATATTGGTACCTCGTTCGTTTGACCAAAAATGCCTGGGCTGCCGGTCTATTGAAAAAATAGGCACAGACCTTGACTTTATTCATCACAAGGCTGGTATGGCAGGTAAATCAATAAATCAACTAGTCTGGCAGATATTGTACCAGATTGATGCAAGTATTTGGTAAGCCACCAGTGCTGGTCTCTCATAATATTACCCACCACAGGCTGGTAAACTTTACCTGCCTGATGGTAAAATTACCCACCACTTGACAGTCGGCAGGTGTTAAGGACCATCACCCTTTTGTAGATGAAACCTCCACATAATCACAATAAGTGTATAGACTTGTGCATGTCTGTCTGTCGGCGTGTCTGTTTATATTTCAGAATAAAAAATGTTTTGCTACAAATTTCCAACTTAGTTACTGTATGCCTATGATGTACTTATGTAAATGACCAGAAGTGTACACTGCAGCCAAAGAATTACCATTGTGACAACAAACAACCTGTCAATTGTTTTCTTATCTGTAGATCAGAAGCTCAACTCATAGCCGAGATTTCTTGGAGAGAGAACGGACCAAAATACTAAAAACTTTGATCTGATTGATGTAATCAGGTAATTATGCTTACTATCACTGAATCAAGATTTATATATTAAACAACCAACCTGTGAAATTGTCGGCTTAATCACTAAAGAAAAATGTGAAATTGCATTCAGATTGTTTTGTAGAATTGTTATGTAGAATTTAGGAAAGAGTACTCTTTCCTTTCCTGGTTATAATTGAATTTTTTTAAATTGAAAACAAAAATTTTCAGGAAGATTAATACCATCATCGGCTTTGAATTTTACATTAAAATTTTGTTATTTTTAAATTTAAAGGTCAATTTTCCTTTTAAAGAAAGCACAATTTTTATGCAAACTTCAAAAGATCAACAATTGTAAACTTTGGGTTAGGTTGGCGGAGCTAAAACATTAGAAGGGGGTTGGAAACCATCTGTTGTGAGTGAAGCAGAGCTCATGGCATCGTCTGACAATCCAATGATGCAACAGATGAATATTATTAGGAATTACATCAGACAAGCTAAAGAGATGCATCGAACGGACGAAGTGAGAATGCTGGAAGATAATTTGAGAGAACTTGAAATGGAGTATGGGAGACAGGCCCAGGTTTTAATGTTGAAAAGACTCAATGAGAGAACTTAAGGCATGGATTATGGGGAACAAAACTAGGTTTTATGCTGTTGAAAAGACAATGAGAGAACTTGGCATGGATTAGTTGGGAGACCAAGGCCAGGTTTTGCTCTTTTGAAAGACAATGAGAGAACTTGGCATGACAGTGGGAGACCAGGCTAGGTTTTATGTTGAAAGACAATGAGGCGTGGCATGGATATGGGAGATGAACTAGGTTTTCATGCTGAAAATACAGTGGAAGAGAACTTGTATGGGAGACGAGGCTAGGTTTTATGCTGAAATATAATGAGAGGAACTTGGCATGGATTATGGAAGACAGAAGCTAGGTTTTATTATGCTGAAAATGTACAGGTGAGAGAACTTGGCAAAGGATTATGGGAGACAGGCTAGGTTTTATGCTGAAAGACAATGAGAGAACTTGGTATGGGGAGACAGGTTTTAATGCTGGATATTCTGCTTCTAAGCTAAAAATAGGAGTTGTTCACAAGGGAAACAAAAATCAATAAGTATTCACATTTGAGTGTTAATTTCAAAATGGACAAACAAAATTATTTTTTTGGAAAGAAGATGTTTACTTTCCCTGAATTTAGGAACAACTTTACACACATTAGGGCTAAATGTGCAGAAATTGTTGATCAAGAAGAAAAACAGATAAAAACACATTATTGGTTATTTACTGACAAAATCATAGTAGAGATCATGAAATTTGTTGATATTTCAATATCTGAATAGATATTGAACACTTCCCCACAATTCATAATGTTTGAAAAGTAACATTTGGAGTGGATCAATTTTGAAATTAGATTCACTGAAGACATAACATAAATCTATTATTCATCAGGATATTTGATGATACATGTATACATTCCTTGTAAACCAATTATTACAAACTGCACTATGAATGATATGCCTCTGTCTTAGGTTTGTATGCCTCTTATTTCGATTTTATATTTTAAAATGTGTATTATTATTTGTGTATTCGGCATTTTTATATTTTGTGGAATTTCTTTTACTGTGATGAATATGCAACTCTCTAACATAATGAACATCCATCTGGGGCCACAAATCAGTACACATCCAAACAAAATATTGTACTATAATTGGTGTTTGGTTAAAAGTGATTCCCTTTCTGTGAATGTTTGCTTACAAACACTGGGAGGCAATGTTCATGATTGTTATAACCATTTGGTACAGTTCAATGTTATTAGCTCCGCTATGACTTCTAACTGTATAAATGCCACAGGGTATTGGGGTCCATTGTCACCTAGGTAATTCCCCCAAATGGTACCCAGGCAATAGAGGCGTATTTGGGGTACTGTTGAGGAATACTCTGGGTGTCAACGACCCTTTTCAAACTCAATTACCTAAACAAAGTGTTTTTACAAACCACATTTCTCCTTAATTATAGCTTTATACTATGTATGAAGTAAATTTTAATATATGAGCATTTTTTAAACATTTTTATATCAATGGTGACAACTCCTTACATTTCTGTTTTAAGAAGACCAGTTGGTATATTTTAGATTTGGCTTATTGGTAAGGAGGCCAGAGAGGATTGGGAGGGGCAAATCTCCATTGATGTCCAATCCTTTATAAATATAAGCAATATTCCAAAACTATCTTTGTACACAAAAGAATATATCTAGGATTGAAATCATTTACATTAGTCCCAGATGTTTTCCAGACATTTAGCTCAATGGAAGAGCCAGTGGCATGAGATGCCTATGTTAAGCAACGCATATTGGACCACAGTCAATCTACTTGGATGGGGAGGCCGTATCTCACGTATTTGTGGTTGTGTGATTAGTCTGGGGCATGAGGGTCTGGGGCTCAGTGAGGCCCTATAATATCATCCATTCAGATGGGATGGAGGTCCTTGTTTTGAGTAATGGCAAAAGAACCCCAGGACACTTATCATGGAAGAGAAGGGGTTTCTGAAAGTGGCAACTTTGACTTTAGAAAACTTTAGTGCGTTATATAGACCATGACATTATCATTATTATTAAAATAAAAACGAAAGCTATATGTTGGGTTTATTTTCCATCCCATTAACATACATGTAGTACCGCCAATGAAACAGATATCGCCTTATTTTTGTAATATTTTAATACCAAATAATGTAATAAATATATGAAGCTTGTCATGTGTCATTGTCATTGATATCAGTATGTGTCAAATTGGTTGTTCCCGAGAGACTCGGAACAGCCTTTGTTTCTAATCGAGATTTTATTTTTTGGCTGTTCGAGAGACTCTGGAACAGCCACTTTAGTTTCTAATCGAGATTTATTGGCTGTTCCCGAGAGACTCAGAACAGCCTTTGTTTCTGTTTTCCGAGATTTTATTTTTTTTATTATTATTAATGTTTCTGCAGCGAATGAGCAGCAAACACACAGTTTTGAACCCCCTTATAAGTTTTTTCCTTTTTTTTTTTTTTTTTCAGCGCTTCGTCATTTTGAAGTGCATTGCAATACACACATGCTCTCATTCTAGAACGCCATTTTGCAGTGTTCCATAAATGCGATTGCCAATGAAACTTAAAGGGACCAAAGGCAATAGTGCAATAAACAATGCATATTGCAAATGACGTCATAATTACGTCATCAG